>CANNZV010003102.1:0-73064 GCA_947561585.1 Caprella mutica
CCCAGTGGTATTTTCCTAGCACCATTGAATAGGCACAAGGTATAACAAATATATATATTATTTATATAGCGATCGGACAATTCTAACATATTTTACTTCTCACAATATTACACTTGGAAACACAATTATATTAAGAAATTAGATTTTTCTTCAATTTAATGGGGCAATTATGTTATCTACCATCATCAGAGTAATTAATGTTACGTGGCTTATGCGTCAATCTTTCTTCTACGTTATCCCACACTCTAAAATGAAACATTTCAGGCTCTTGTGACATTCTACAGCAATTTCATCTTTGAGTGGCATGAATATGGACTGTCAGACGTGCGATTCCGGGTAATTCAATATCTACATTATGAATTAATATATCTCCTCATCAGTATTTTAGATGTTATGGTAATTCTTTACCCCAGAACATCATAGCTCATCTACTATACTATAATAAGAGCTGTGTACGTCCGTCTGTCTGTCTGTCCGTGTGTCACAAGATGGGGTTAACAGAGCTTCTATCAACAGCGCCTCATGAAGTTTGTGTAAATTTGAGAAAAAACAAAAGAAACAGTAATTTAAAAGAAAAACTAATAATTGTCTGCAGTATCACTGACAGGGGGTCACACTAAAATTATTAATATCAGAGTTTCAAGCCTAATGACTCCTGCACGCAAGCGATCTTTGACGTGCGGCGTTCGACGCATGACCCTAAAAAAACATTAACTCTCAGGTATGTGAGCACACAAGCGTCTTTAGAAAGGACGGCAAAAGACGGACAGTTCTAGAAGCAGGGCAATGCGTCTCTTTGACGCACGTTGACTGCCGAATAATCAGTCGATGATTCTATGTAGTCTACGTGTGGGTGCGAACACGGACGGTTTATTGCTGCATCTTTCAATGGTAATTGTAAGTAAATAGTAAAGATTGAAACATTATTATTGAACATAAACGAAAGAAATTTTGGTCCCTACATTTTAACAGTCTGTGAGTTATTACAAAAAATTAATAAAACAAGTTAATTAGGGTATTTCTTTATCAACAAAGAACTTATGAAGTTTATTTAAACTTTTGGAATGAATATGCACTGATACGTATTGGTAACCGAAATACGTACCAATAACAATTACTTTAAAATTTTCATCCGTTTATGTGCAGTGTGATTGATTGGATAGCTTATAGTGTGACTAGTTAGATAGCCTACAGTGTGTCCAGTTTCGCATAGTGTGAATAGTTAGATAGCCTAGTGTGACTAGTTAGGTATAATGTGACTAGTTAAATAGCCTACAGTGTGACTAGTTAGGTGTAGTGAGGCTAGTTAGGTATAGCGTGACTAGTTAGATAGCCTATAGTGTGACTAGTTAGATAGCCTACAGTGCGACTAGTTAGGTATAGTGTGACTAGTTAGATAGCCTACAGTTTGATTGGTTAGGTATAGTGTGACTAGTTAGATAACCTACAGTGTGACTAGTTAGATAACCTACAGTGTGACTAGTTAGGTATAGTGTGACTAGTTATATAGACTACAGTGTGACTAGTTAGGTATAGTGTGACTGATACATGCTGAATGTTATTCCTTGTGCGTCTTGGTTTATTTTTGGTTGCGTCGAAGAAACGCTCGTGTGCGGGGGCCCAAAATAGTAATAATTATAATATTTGATGAATTAAATATATTGTATATTGTATATGTATATATACAGGGTGGCCAACAAAAAAATTGTACCCAACTTTAAATTCATATATTTCAAAAACTATAGCAGGTAGAGTTTTCTCTCATGTATCGTTTTGTTTGTTGAAACCTTTTCAATTCACAGTTAGATTTTCATTAAAGTTTTATTTATTTTGGTGTGTATGACAACAACTTAATTTATGGGTAGTGCAAATGGTCAGAAAACGGACTATGAAGTACGCTCAAACATTATAGGTATCTTTATCAGACAAAATCCCCATTAATAAAAATAGATTTAATTTTAGGGTTTTAAGAATATTCAAATGATTATTTCTTTTATTGAATATTGAAAATCTGGAGAAAAGAATTTAAGTACAAACATGAAGGCACAAATTTAAATTTTGTTTTTATATAGTTTGTTTGCTATAAATTTCAGGTCGCAAGACGATAGTACGATCTGAAGACAATATAAATTTTGTTCAGCAAATTTAAATTTCTACCTTTATTTTTGTACTTAAGCACTTTTCCCCAGATTGTCAATATTTTATAAAAATAATATTTATATGAATATTCTCTAAACCTAGAAATAAATCTGTTTTTTTTTTTATTAATGGAGATTTTGTCTTATGAAGAATTTACTTCATTTTCCATTTTTTGACCATTTGCACCACAATTAAGTCGTTGTTATACTCACAAAAATAGTAAAATCTAACTGTTGACGGAGAAGGGTTCAACAAACCAAATGATACTTGGAAAAAAAACTGTACCTTCAATAGTTGTTGAAATATACGACTTTAAAGTTGGGTACACTTTTTTGTCGGTCACCCTGTATATGTATGCATTTGAATATTATTGTAAATCCATTATTTTAATTGAACTCACACTGATCAAACAACAGGTACTGCAATAGTAACAATAATAAGCTAATGAGTTTTATCATGAGAATAGTCTCATTCATTTTTATCGCATACTGTGATTATAATATTAGGCTGAGTTGTGATGTAGAGCAATGAAAAGAATTTCAAATGTTTAGTTTGATCAGTTAGTTATACTTCCTAATAAAACATTAAAAACTCTATATTTTCTTATATATAGTGAAGGATATTAAGAAGCTTCATACTTTATTTTCAGATTTAATCAAACAATTCAAAACAAAATAATTCATCTAAGAAAATTAATATTGAGTCATTTAAACCAAACACCTATGGAAAACTGTCAAAATGACAGATATGATTTTTCACTATTTGACATTCTATTACTGCATTTACAAACTATATAGAGAAAACCGTAAACAGAGCTCCATTAGTTACTGCATGAATAAACATTTCTCATTAATTAATAATAATTATCCTAGTGAATGAACGCTGATTTTATCCACTCTATGAATAGATTAAAATTGAATCACTTAATCTCTTAATTATTTGATGCAAAGCCATCGCACTCAATTTAATCGTAAATTCAAAATCACAAAGTAAATTATGGAAACTATGGCATTTGACTTTATTTGTTGATATGAATTACCAATGCTTTGAGAGAGGTTTGATGATAGACAGTAAATAGTGAGAATGGATGTAATTATATTTTTTTGAATTTCAATGTAACTGTAATGATTATTTTAATGTTCCATAAAATTAATTACAAATATTGTGAAAAGGGTGGAACATTGTAATATAGACAATGTAAATTAAATTAAAATATACATTATCATACAATATACAAGTAGAAGTAAATCAAATCCTCTACCAAATTCCGTAAATTTATAACGAAACGGCAGATCTTGCAGTGATCATTGATTGCAAGTCACAATATTTATACTCAAATAATGAAGTTCAGCTATAAATTTCATCACTTTTATGATACTTGCTTTTAACCATTAATATTTTAAATGAATACACAAGAAGACAAATACGAACAAGAGGAAACAAAAATTATTATTTCTTTATTTGTTCAAGGCTCTAGAAACTCAATGAAGCTTCCAAGGTTCTAAAACAACATCAAATTACCGGTTGAGTAATAAATACCGATATAAGCGTTTAATATCGTCCAAAAATACTGAACAAAACATCTATAAAACAGTATGCATAATTAACCTGGGTATTACAACACTAAGAGCAACATGCACGCTATAAAAGTAAGTCTGCAAGATGAATCAATTTCTAATAAGCATCAATTATGTATATGGGTCTGAGAATGTTCTTGAATATTAACAAATAGGAGGACATTTTGTTGAGTATTGGCAGAGAGAAATTTTTTTTGTTGAATCTGGAGAGGATTCTACAATTTAGGACCCGTGAAAGAAACACACAATAGATATGTACTCCACGAAACGCGGAATAAGGGGAATTAGTGCTGTTTAAATAAAATGCAAATGCTGAAGAATGTTCAGCTACAGCTCGCGATTTAAATTATAGAAATATGCCTAATAAATCAACACTAAAATTCGGTATTCAATAAGTTGTGGGAATTTATTACGATTAAATTCTTAAAAAGACGAGATGTGGACGTCCCTCACAAATGTATTGAAGATCGATCGAAATAGGATATGCAGATTGTAATGTATTCAGTAAAAGTTTTGGTAAATATTTGATACCCACTGTTATTAGAGTTTCATTTTCATAAACTCCCTAAAATTTTAACATGAAACTTCTGATATTGAATGTCTCCGATGAACTTTTTATCCGGGTTCAGTTATCAAATATATTTCTCTTGTTATCGGAACTTTGATAGAAAAACTTCATTGTATTTTTAGTCATCTGGCTTCTAATTAAATGGGTTATTGAATAATATTCGAATAAAGTAGATATATATGGCATGATTTATAGTACATGTTTGAGTGTATAATGGTATCTTTTATAATCAATAAAATATCCTGTTACTGTAAAATTAATAATTGTTCAATTATTTATCAAACAAAGTATGGACTCTCACAGTATTTATACTTTTTTTTATCGATACAGATACAATTTTGAAATTTCTCGCATGCTTCGATAATGTCCTATGCACAAACTTTCATTTGGGATATTTTTGTGGACCACAGCTCAAGACCACGGCTGATAAAATCATTATACATATGTAGAGCTCAATGAACATCTACTGAATACAGTTTCTACACAAACTGGATTCCACAGAAGAGCTTATAAGTTTATATTTCTAACTGACTAGTTAGTTAATATATTTAAAAAAGCTTCTAATTAATTGTCAAAAAGGTACCATCATTATAACTCAAGTTTAACTAATTTAATTTGAAGTTCCTATACATGAACATAATTTCATGAAATTTTATAATAATACAGCAAATATACACATGTTCTGTATTCAATCAAAAATAGTGCTCTATTTTAGTTTCACATATAGTATGCAATATTCATTTAGTTACATTTGAAAACATTTTGAATATAAATCAATATATATGTACGAAACCTTTTGTAAGATACTATTATCACCAAAGCCAGTTTGCAGCAGATATGTGGAAATATTTCTAGTTTCGCTAAGAGCTGTATACATTTTTTTGACATATAGAAAGAAAATTATTTTGTATAAATATGAACAAATTGAATAGCGCTATTATTTAATGTATCTATGATTAATGAACTGAAAGAAAATAAATAGATGATAATATAAAATATACAGAAAGTCAGAAAATATTCATGTTACTTACTCGCAATGCAATTATTTTTAATAAAATTTGAGCTCATTTAAGTTCATTAGTTATGTAATGAACTTAGTTACGTATATATCTATCCAAATACCAATAAAATATGGTATGACCATTGGCCATAGAATATTATGACACTATTTACTTTCCTCTGGTTAATTACAATTTTTCAATTTTTCAACTTCAACTTTTCTCCAATCTATAGGTTTGGAGAAAAGTTGCATCACATGCATAATGCACAGTATATAGAACTTACAATATATTTTCATATTCTATGAAATATAATTAGAGAATTGGAAGAGAAATAAAATAAAATAACATGCAATAATCGCATTTATTAATACATGATCATTTTATGATAAAAAATTAATAGTATCGATAGAAGCTGGATTGTTTATAACTGTTTTTTTTTCATATATAATAATTATTTGATGCCAAATAGGAATCTAGGACAATGTTCAATAATAAAACTTTACTTTCCAGAACCAATTTTAAGATGCTATTTGAAAATGTATAACAAACTTAAAAATATGGAATAATTGACGAAATTTGAATATATATTCTAAATTGCAACGGAATAGAAATAAATTTCTCATGGTGTTCTTCAATCGTGTTGAAAGTGATATTAAAATAGATATTTTTGTATTAACATACTTTTCTTCAACATAATTACTAACCCAGCTAACACGCAAATTGAACACGCCGTGGGATTGAGAGGGATATCCCTCGCTAACGGGGGGACGAGGGATTAACTACGTCGAAGAGACGTCATATCTTCAGACGTCAATCAATGAGACGGATAATTCCGTCTTTTAAACGTACGTCTGCCCTCCGTGGTAAATTCAACGTCGTCCTACGTCAAAATTCATTACGTCATTACAACGTAGATCACCAGGACGTTGTCCTCCGTCTAAAATCCTCCGTCAATCCACCGTACGATATCAGACGCCGTCCAACGTCTGAAATCCCTCGTCATTTCCTCCGTCAGATATCAGACGTCGCCCAACGTCTGAAATCCCTCGTCATATCCCCCTTCATATATGAGACGTCACCCAACGTCTGAAATCCCTCGTCATATCCCCTGTCAGATATGAGACGTCGCCCAACGTCTGAAATCCCTCGTCATATCCCTCGTCAGATATGAGACGTCGTCCAACGTCTGAAATCCCTCGTCATATCCCCCGTCGAATATTAGACGTGACCCAACGTCTGAAATCCCACGTCATATCCCCCGTCAGATATGAGAAGTCGTCCAACGTCTGAAATCCCTCTTCATATCCCCCGTCGGATATGAGACGTCGCCCAACGTCTGACATCTCACGTCATATCCCCCGTGAAATATCAGACGTCACCCAACGTCTAAAATCCCTCGTCATATCCCCTGTCAGATATCAGACGTCGCCCAACGTCTGAAATCCCTCGTCATATCCCCCGTCAGATATCAGACGTCTTCTAACGTCTGAAATCCCTCGTCATATACCCCGTCAAATTATAAACGTGACCCAACGTCTGAAATCCCTCGTCATATCCCCCGTCAGATATTAGACGTCGCCCAACGTCTGAAATCCGTCGTCATATCCCCGTCAGATATGAGACGTCGTCCAACGTCTGAAATCCCTCGTCATATCCCCCGTCGGATATGAGACGTCGCCCAACGTCTGACATCCCACGTCATATCCCCCGTCAAATATCAGACGTCACCCAACGTCTGGAATCCCTCGTCATATCCCCCGTCAGATATCAGACGTCGCCCAACGTCTGAAATCCCTCGTCATATCCCCCGTCAGATATTAGACGTCGCTTAACGTCTGAAATCCCTCGTCATATCCCCCGTCATATATGGGACGTCACCCAACGTCTGAAATCCCTCGTCATATCCCCCGTCATCTATGAGACGTCACCCAACGTCTGAAATCCCTCGTCATATCCCCCGTCAGATATGAGACCTCGCCCAACGTCTGAAATCCCTCGTCAGATATGATACATCGTCCAACGTCTGAAATCCCTCGTCATATCCCTGAACTGAATTAGGTATTTTCAAAACCTAATTATGGTGTCTTTCCTAATAGGTAGGTGCCTTACTTATTCCCTGTTTACATGCTAATTTCAGAGGGATGTGTAAATAACTAACTAACTACCTTCCTAGGCGAATTATATAACTAACTACCTACTTGCCTACCTAGGCATAAGGTAAGCTACATAGCTACCTTCTTACCTACCTTGGCAATCTAAATTAATAGGCGGACTACATACCTACCTACGCAGACTACATAACTATCTACCTACCTACCTACTCAGACTACATAACTATCTACCCACCTACCTACGCAGACTACCTACCTTCCTTCGCAGACTGCACAACTTCCTAAGTAGACTACATAACTACCTACATATCTACCTACCTACACAGACGGCCTACCTACCTAAGCAAACTACGTAGCTACATATTTACTTAATGTAAATAGGTAATAGGGTAAGTCCCGAGTTATTGGACGGTTTCATATTTTCGATCATTAGGAAAAAGTATACCTACCTATGATAATTAGTTTTTTTTAACTATAATTATAAACTAAACTCTATGATCGAAAATGCGGAACAGTTCAGTAACTTGAAACTTACAGTTTGAGCGAAAGCTACTCTATTCATTGTTAATTATGTTTTAAAGAATTTTATGATGGTATTAAAATCTATATAAGAAAGAATAGCTCTAGCTCAGGGTTTCCCAAAGTGGTCTGCTGTGAATCTATGAACCAGAGGTAGGTTCGTGACATTTTCGACTATTTTCAGTACAGTATAACTCCTCTATAGTGAACTAACACTAGTTCACTATAGCAAGTTAGTTCATTATACGTGTCAAGAGATGCATAGAAACTGAAGATTATTCTATGGCACAATACACAAAATATGTTAACAATAGTCTTAAAAATTCAAGTATTTCACTTTTACTCAAATCATATAAAGGGGTTAATAATGAGACAGACTCGAATTTTTATAATTTAGTAGAAGCTGTACTTTTACGAAAGTTGTTAAAAATGTACACCATTTTCTAGTTTTTCTTGTAATTTTAAAGCATTTCTCCTTTCTTTATAATATTTATTTGAATTCATCAGGTACGTGTCGAGTAATTTACTATTTTTTAAAATAAATGTTCTGTAATAAAAAATAATAACATCATTATACATGCTGTTTTTTTTAATATTATTTCAGGACTCTACTTCACTAGAACTGACTAAAATAAACTAAAACTACTTCGTTGTGCAGAGCTTACTTCTTAGAAATATATATGAAAAACTATAATAGATATTTTATGGCAGATTAAATGAAACATGTTCATTATACGTTGTAGTTCACTATACAGGGTACTATAATATAGGATAGTTCACTATACTGAAGTTCATTATAGAGGAGTTCTACTGTAGTTATTTTGTTTCCTTTTATTATAAAAGTGGCGTTTCGCTGTAGTTTATTTAATTTAAGAAGAAAGGAATGATATGGAGGTTTCATTATATAGAATTATAGATTTGAAAAAATTAAAGGTCCTCTCCAGGCTCCGAGAAAAAAATGAGTTTATAACATAATATTATAGAACTAAGGTCTACGATCATTATTTTGCAAACCGTATACAATTCGGTTCAGTAAATATTTCATAATTTGTTTTTAAAGTTTTTAATACTCTGTGAGCAACAATTGAGCGAATCACTAACCTGATGCTCAAGAAGAAGATTGTACACTCTTTATTTTGATTACAATATTTGAATATTATAAACAAACCACGCGTTTTCGTTCTTTATTTTAGATATTAATTGTTTCCTAAAGTATATAAACGTTTCTAATATAAGTTCATTCAATTTTATACCTTTACACGAATATTAAATGAATTTTTATTAAACTTAATACCTAGTTGACAATCAAAACGCAAGGTGTTCATTCTTTTTCTTCAGGCTGAAAATGTCTTAAATTAGTTAGTCGGAACCCAGTTAAAATTCGGTGCAGGATAGGGGCAGCGGGTGGGGCGCGCAGGGCCGGCATCATGGCAGGCAGAAGGCCGCGATAGGGCCGCGACAGAGCATTTTTGTCCGCTTTTGGGGACCTCATTCTACGTCCCCCCACTGCACTGAACTACACTGGGGCGCTACCCTAAACTGCAGACACGCTCGTCCTAACTACTAATGCGCGACCGCGTAGCGTCCGTGGCCACGAGTGAAACACTAGAGAAAAAATACCCTCATGGAAGATATTGACTGCGCCAATACTGCGCTGAATATGAACGCACATATTCATACTATAAAATATGACGCGTTTACCGCATATATACTTCATATTATGAATGTGACGTTATTCGGCAGCAATATTCCAGTCAATATCTACCATGAGGGTAAAAAATGATCATGTCTAAATAGCTATTTGAATTAATGTGATTGACGTTTCAAGTTAGGGAAAAATTTATTTAGTAGGGGTTAAATGTCTATTTCAGAAAAAAAGGCCATATCGTTTAGCTACATCAAAAGGAAATTAAATAGAAGGGACTGGAAGAATCAGTCAGAAAGAAAAGTGGCTCTATAAACAATGTCACCTGCCACCCGTCAGTGACAATACTAATGAATGGAAAAAAAGCTTCTCCGTGAATGCTGTCACTTACCAAGGATTGTCACGAAAAGAGTCACAAGCACCTGTGGCGATGGTGGATGGAAGAAGATGATGGGGAATGAAGCCTTCCTAATACAAAAATCTAAGACCTCGCAGTTGATGAATATAACTTTGCGCTATTCTCCAAAACTGCAAGTAGCGTTAATAAAAATAAACATGGTAAAATAATACATTCCAAATTAGCTACAACAGTTCAGGGCTGAAGGGACACCATCTTCTTTTCCATTTACGATATAATAGACTGTAAAGAGTAGTGGTAAGGTTATAAGAGTGAAGTAGATAGCTTTAAATTTATTTATTGGTAAGCAAACTAAAGCTATACATTGTAAATCTTACTTATATATTTTTCTTTCTAACTGATTGTCAAAGTTTGTAAAATGAGTATCACTTGTTACTAATAATAAAAAATGTAACCATACTTACAAATATAAATTGGGAGAAGAGTAAGAGATTAGATCGCCAACTTTGATAACGCGTTCCTCGGGGGTGTAGGTCATAAGCACAACCCCCCCCCCCCCCCGATAACGAGCCATTTGTTTTTAATCCTTATTTATTTACCTATATTATTATTTAATCCCCCTGACCCCCCTGCCAGGTCATTAATAAATCATTAAGTGTGCAGTACAGCAAACTAGTGAAACTACATTAGCAACTCTCAGTTATTTCTATCTAAGTACATAGTTCTTCATTTGTTTAACTATGTAAATAAGGATTAAACAACAGGGAGGGGGGGGGGGACTCGTGACCAGGGGGGGACTCATGACCGTGCTTAGGTGTGGGAGCGTATGCCCCTTCCTCTATGTCCATCCCAATCGCCAGAATTCTATAGAGGCTCATGACCTGGGGGGCTCATGACAGTGCTCAGGTGTGGGAGCGTATGCCCCTTCCTCTATGTCCATCCCAATCGCCAGAATTCTATAGAGGCTCATGAACTGGGGGGCTCATGACAGTGCTCAGGTGTGGGAGCGTATGCCCCTACCTCTATGTCCATCCCAATCGCCAGAATTCTATAGTGATATTCCAATGGTTTTATGAACTGGTTTGAAATCGGGTCCGGACAGTGTTTCTGAAAATTGAAACGAACATTATAAACAATTCACTGAATAATTACATTTCGTGCTTATAATAATAAATTTATGTTCAACTAGACAGCTGATATTGCTGTAATTAATCAACAGATGAATAATAATACATACTTCAAAACTAACTAGGCACACTGTAGTTCAAAACTAGGCACACTGTAGTTCAAAACTAGGCACACTGTAGTTCAAAACTAGGCACACTGTAGTTCAAAACTAGGCACACTGTAGTTCAAAACTAGGCACACAGTAGTTCAAAACTAGGCACACAGTAGTTCAAAACTAGGCACACTGTAGTTCAAAACTAGGCACACTGTAGTTCAAAACTAGGCACACTGTAGTTCAAAACTAGGCACACTGTAGTTCAAAACTAGGCACACTGTAGTTCAAAACTAGGCACACTGTAGTTCAAAACTAGGCACACTGTAGTGTAAAACTAGGCACACTGTAGTGTAAAACTAGGCACACTGTAGTTCAAAACTAGGCACACTGTAGTTCAAAACTAGGCACACTGTAGTTCAAAACTAGGCACACTGTAGTTCAAAACTAGGCACACTGTAGTTCAAAACTAGGCACACTGTAGTTCAAAACTAGGCACACTGTAGTTCAAAACTAGGCACACTGTAGTTCAAAACTAGGCACACTGTAGTCCAAAACTAGGCACACTGTAGTTCAAAACTAGGCACACTGTAGTTCAAAACTAGGCACACTGTAGTTCAAAACTAGGTACACTGTAGTTCGAAACTAGGTACACTGTAGTTCGAAACTAGGTACACTTTAGCTAATTGCAATAACACAAAAATAATAAAACAAATGAAATTTATAGCTATTACACTGAGCAAGTAACACTTGTGAATATCATACTTTAAAAAAACTGGTATTGGACTTGGTACTGGTATCATTTAACAATATGGTATCGGAGCATCTCTAGTAAATTCCATTGTGTCAATTATTTTATTTAAGATTGAAAAGAGAGCTGAACTTACCTAATACTTCATATTGAATAGCATCATGTCCTCTTCATCATCTAAAGACATGTTAAAGTTTGAACTGAATATCCTTGATTGTTTGATTCATACAAAATTTCTTAAACTAGTTTCCTTTTGGAATGTGTTGAATAATTGAACAGTTACCCAAGGCTTACCTGTAAGGTGAAGGGTGACTTCAATTACTTCGGAAGCCATTCTTGTTCATTTTTCTGGAGTGTTCCAGAGGTGCCAACTTATGAGATGTCCACCTGCATCGGCCGTTAACTTAAGCATTCAGTATTCAAAGATTGAATCTTTTGTTGTGTATTTCTGGAGTGTTCGGGCGGGAGCGCTCCGGGCGGGAAAGAACACTCCAGAAAAATGAACAAGAATGGCTTCCGAAGTAATTGAAGTCACCCTTCACCTTACAGGTAAGCCTTGGGTAACTGTTCAATTACTTATCGCCATTCTTGTTCATTCTGGAGTGTTCCAGAGGTGCCAACTTATGAGATTTTAAAGAACGCAGCAAAAGATGAGACCAACCAATTTTCAAGTATGAATTTAAGATAAGAGCATCAGAAAATTGTAACGTTGGCCCAGCCTGCGACCTTGAATATCGTCAATGGTAATATTATGGTTCAAGAAAGAAAAGGCAGCTGCTGCACAAGTGCAGAGATTAAAATTAGCAATGTCGATTCCTGCCTCTTCCATAATTGATTCAATCCGTCTACCTATTTTTGAAATAGATAGGTACTGTTTGTATGATTTTCGGAAACTTACAGAGTTGATTAGACTCTCCACGAAATCTAATCCATGTACTCTTTGAAGGTTAAATATAGACAGAATTTGAATTGACATTAAAATACCTCATTTAATCAGAAATTCATTATTTCCCACACGTGGTGTATAAAGTAATTTAAATAGTCTCTTTCATGATACAAAATCTTTATACATCCATAACTTTGAAAGTTGGAACTTGATGTATAGATCATTGAGCTTGTACCGTATCTCATCAATTAATAGGTTGAAATTCTAAAAGCAATACCTTGCAGAGGGAAATAATTTTTCAAAATTCAAAACAGAAGAAACTTCCAAGATCATTTGTACATGGGAGTGGTTAGTCTTATTTATTTTTTATTTTAATTGGTATCCAGGATACCTGCACTAATTCAACAACTAACACTCTTTACTGCAAGCGATTTCACTATAGATAATCCAGTATTATAAGAAAACTTTATATTAATAATTTACATCATTAAATTGCATGGGATCAATTTTCTGTCTACTCAAGAAAACTACAAAATAAACCCATTCATTTACAATTCACAGTTTAAATCTACCATTCATTCTTATCATTTCATTTTGTATTAATACCTTTAATTTGTATCCCTCACAAGGCAATATCATTAACAGATAGTTAGAATATAGCAGTGTGAATACAAACCATCTAACATCAGCAGTGTTTTATTTGTATTAAACAAGTGCGTTCTATAATAATATGAAGTGCTAAATTTTCCATAGATGAGTAGTGAAGGCAGGGAGAGTTTGGGTTTCATTTCGATCTTGGTTATTTAACTAGATCGAAATAGGGAAAAATAATATACATAGGCAAACTGCATTTGAAATCTATAGGTTGCTCTTTTTATGTTGACGGTAATTAGTAGTGTAACCACGTTTCTAGTGCAGTCAAGTAAATAATGTCCAATTTTGATATACATAATTAAATATGTTAAATACATTCTAATTTCTTTAAATCCCTTAATTAAATAATTATTATAGCTTAATAATATATCTTCTATCTTAAAAGTCTAGATATCTTCTATCTTAAAAGTCTAGATATCTTCTATCTTAAAAGTCTAGATATCTTCTATCTTAAAAGTCTAGATATCTTCTATCTTAAAAGTCTAGATATCTTCTATCTTAAAAGTCTAGATATCTTCTATCTTAAAAGTCTAGATATCTTCTATCTTAAAAGTCTAGATATCTTCTATCTTAAAAGTCTAGATATCTTCTATCTTAAAAGTCTAGATATCTTCTATCTTAAAAGTCTAGATATCTTCTATCTTAAAAGTCTAGATATCTTCTATCTTAAAAGTCTAGATATCTTCTATCTTAAAAGTCTAGATATCTTCTATCTTAAAAGTCTAGATATCTTCTATCTTAAAAGTCTAGATATCTTCTATCTTAAAAGTCTAGATATCTTCTATCTTAAAAGTCTAGATATCTTCTATCTTAAAAGTCTAGATATCTTCTATCTTAAAAGTCTAGATATCTTCTATCTTAAAAGTCTAGATATCTTCTATCTTAAAAGTCTAGATATCTTCTATCTTAAATTCTGATTAAATTCTTTTTTGATCTATTTATATTTCATCCTATTATCTTTATCTTTACTGCAGAAGTAGAGTGAGGAAGAAATTCGTCAACTAATTTAGGTCAATTGACTATAATTAGAATTTCTTTTGACTAAAGATCTCTCACCTTACAATCATTCTGTAGTTGGCGACCATGACAGGACACTTATTATTTTTTGTAGCCTAAATATTAGCCCATTAACCAACTCTCCTACCGCCATATACTCTCATCTCGCTTTAACTTAATTTTGATTATTTCGCACTGATATTTGCTCCGCAGATCTGAAATTTTCTCAAATTTTGTTGTGTGATGAAATTATTAATTTTCGGTCATTCTTATGTTCGTGACTTATCACGATTAAATATTTTTCACTTCATTGAGGAAAATGTTAATATTTCGGTTAAGTATATGTCGTATCCTGGAGCTACTTTTCACTCTATTTTGATTAATCCTAGAGTGTTGATTGATGAAATTAAAGATTATAGGCCAGATTTCTTTGTTTCTATTTTGGGAGGAAATTGTATAACTAACAGTGTAGGTAATTACCAACTGTTCAGTGACTGCCGTTCATTTTACGAGCTAGTTAGACAATATTTCCCAGATTTAATAATAATTCCAGCACAAGTAGAACTTAGATTCTATAAAACTAATAATAAGTTCGATAGTCCTTTGTATCCAGTGTTTGTGAAACGTAGGAACGCTCTGAATAAATTTATTAATAGACTTAAGGTTAAGAATCATGTATTGATGGTAGGTGGAATTGGTAGAATAGATCATAGAGTTTTCTACAGAGACGAAGTTCATCTCAATATTTATGGGTTGAAAAAATATTATAGTTATATTCGTACTACTGTAGCATTCGCGATTAGAAATCTTTAACTTTCAATATGGCTACTAAAACTTGTAAAGTGTTGAAGGAGAAGCGTCGTCTTATAAGGACTGACTTAACTCTCACTTCTAATATAATTAATGAAAGTTTGGCTAACTTAACTATTGAACAAAAAGATAATTCATTACAAAGATTGAATAACTTGTATATTAATTTAACTAAGTTGAACTCTGAAATATTTGATTGTATGATGGAGTTAGAGACAACTGAAACGGAAAATGAGACTGAATACAATAAATGTGTAGAGTATGAGGAGACCTTATTGGCTGCAATTTCAATGTTAAAAAATGCTACTAGACCATTGCCTATGAATTCTGGACCTGTTCCTTCCGGTCATACTAACCAAATTAAAATACCCCAAATTCCATTACCTAAATATGGTCACCGAGATGGGGAGGATTTGACCAAGTTCTTTGCCAATTTTGAACTAATTATCAACAAGTATGATTTGACAGAATTCGAGAAATTTGTTTATTTGAAGGGTCAAGTCTCTAATGAGCCAGCAATTATTTTGGAGTCTTTAGAGTCAGCTAATCAAACGTACACAGGTGCGAAAGAGTTATTGGAATTGGCATTTGCCTCAACAATGACTCGCAAATTTAGTGCAATTGAGAGACTGAGAAACCTCAAATTGACTCCTAAGGATGATCCATATAGATATATTAGTAATATGAGACAGATAATTGAGCAGTTTAGTGTTTTGAAATTGACTACAAATGATGTATTGCAATTCTTCATATGGACTGGGTTAAATCAAGATATGAAGAACCAATTAATTGCAATTACTAATAACAATAAACCAGATATTCATCAAATTCAAACTTCTATATTTGATGCTACAGAACGGTACAAGAATTTGGAAAATAGGAATTCGAAACATAATTCACTAAATAATTCTCAATCCACTCATTCTTTCAAATTTGATGATAATGCATCGGTTTCTGCAGTGGCAGTACAAAATCGAGACAGGAAAGATAACAAAGCTAAATACTGTAGTTTGTGTTCTTCCAAAGAGAATAATTGTACTACACACTCTACTTTCGAATGTAATCGATATCCTAATGTGACTGACAAGTTAGAGAGGCTTAAAGCTTTGAACGGTTGTTTTAAATGTGGGAACACTAATCACACTGGTCAACAATGCAGATATAGATTTTCTCGTAAGTGTAGCCTTTGTTCTAAATATCACTTCAGTTATCTTTGTAATGAGAAAGGTGTAAAAACAAAGGATAAAAATCCTAATTCTCAATTGATGTCTAGTTCGGTATTTGTGGGAAAAACTAGCTTAGAGCAATACGGCGAGGATTCAATAATTCCTTAGTTCACTTTTATGCACAAAGGAAATTTACTTAGGGTTATGAGGGATAGCGGTTGCCAACCTAATTTTATTTCTGGAAAAGTTGCTGATAAATTAGGTTTGGAGATTATTGATAATAACTTTGCCATAACAATTAAAGGTTTTAATTCTGATGAGAAGATAATAACTAAGGTTGTTCTATTGGATATTAATGAAAACCCACCTATTCCTGTTATTTGCATACCTGAAATTAAAATAAATTTGAATCTTCCTAATTTGGGTTATGTTGTTGCTATGTTTAAGGAGAAAGGTTACGAACTTGCAGATGGATATTTGAATAAGAATTCTGATAACTTGGGTAACTTTGATCTTATTTTGGGTAATAATGATTCGCAAATCTTTGCTCAAAGGGAGATAACATTTGGGAAATCTCCTTGTTCGGTTTACAGCGAGTCTCCGTTTGGAATAGTTCTTTATGGGGGAATAAAAAGATTGATTAAAAACTTGAGTTGTTTGCCGATTGTCAATAGTCAGTCTGTGTCTATTGATCCTCATTTAAGTGCGATAGATAAGGATACGCCGGTGTTGGATCAATTTGATCAGGTATTTTCTTTCAAAATATCTATAGATTCGTGCGGGTTAATTGATCCCACATTGTTAGAGAAGGCAACTGATGATCTTGTTAACTTTTCAATTCCAAACATGATCTATGATTCTAAAGACTATCCAGACACTTACAAATTAGAGGATGAGCGCATGAATTCTTATGTGTTAGAAACTATGACTCGAGATTCCGATGGTAGACTAACAGTTCCATTATTGTGGAATGATAGAGTGTCCCATAATCTTGGCACTAACTATAACCTTTCGAAAGCTGTTCTCATGAGTAATTTGAAGCGATTAAAATCATCTCCCGATAAATTAGAGCTTTATAATGATGCTATCAAGCAACATGTTGATATGGGAATAATCGAGGAAATTACTAATTTACCTACGTATATGTCTGAGCATCCTACCGTTAGCTTTCTACCTCATATGGGCGTTTTTAGAATGGGTCACGAAAGCACTAAATGTAGAGTTGTTCTATTATCTAACCTTGTTGAGAATTCTTCTTCTGAAAATGCCATAAGCCACAATCAAGCCATGTTGAGTGGAGCAAATCTAAATTCTAAGATATCTACTGCTGTAACGAAGCTTCGTTTTGACAATTACCTTTTAGTATTTGATTTAGTAAAGGCATTTTTAAATATCGGGATAAGAAATATTGATCAAGACAAGTTAGTTATATTATGGTATAAGAAATCCACTAATGGTAATTTATTGGTTGCGTACAAATACAAGAGACTTCCTTTTGGGTTGAGATGCTCACCAATGTTGTTGATGATCTGCTTGTATTTCATTCTTGTTATTGATAACGATGAAAGTACTGGAAGTGACTTGGAGAATCTGAAGAAGCTCATTTACGATCTGACTTACATGGATAATTGTGCCATAACTGCTAATAGCCCTTCAGAGCTCTCTAAGGCTTATGATAAGTTGGAAAACATATTCCAACCCTATAAGTTTAAGCTTCAGCAATTCGCAACAAACGAGCCTATATTGAATGCTCGCCTTCCAAAGGAACAAGATGAAGAAGTCTCGGAAGTGAAACTTTTGGGGCTCAATTATGATAAAGGAAGAGATACACTGTCTACTTGTAAACTCTCTCTAGATAAAAAGGCAGATACTAAACGGAAAATTCTATCTAGTATTGCTTCCAATTACGACGTACTGCAAATTAATGGACCTATTCTTAATAGAGCTAGACTCTTTGTTCACAAGCTTCAGTGCCAGAAGGATATTACCTGGGATGAAAAGATTAGCCAGTCCTATCAAAATGAATGGAACAAAATTGCTAATCAAACTAACTCTGCTCCATCTTTGAAAATAAATAGAAGCATGGGTCCTAGAGACGGAACATACGAGATTCTATGCTTCACTGATGCCAGTAAGATGATGATTGGCTCTGTTGTTTATCTGAGGCATATTGAATCTTCAAAGATAAGTTTCGTATCTGCTAAAAATAGAATAGTGAACAATAAACTTCAATCTAAAAGCATACCGTCATTGGAGTTGCATGCTGCTTCTCATGGAGTGCAGCACATATTGGATGTTTCAGAGGAGCTGTCTGGTGAAAAATCTCTATTTCCTATCAAAATAGGTGATATGAAACTGTACTCTGATAGCATGGTAGCACTCTCGTGGATCAACGGGTATGTAAACAAGCTAGATAAATTGCAAAAACTTAATGCATTTGTTAAGAATAGACTTGATTTTATCAGTAGATCTTGTGAAAAATCAAGGATAGAGTTTAATTTTGTAGCTGGAGAATGTAACCCAGCAGATTTCATCACTAGACCAATCAGTTATAATTTGTTGTCTAAAAGTAACTATTTAAGTGGTCCTTGCTCAAATGAAGACTGTGAAGTGGTTATAGATAATTTTAGATTCACAGTGCCAAATAAATATGGCAGAGAATTGAACGGGTCTACAAAGATTACTGTAGATACGGTTACTGTTGGCAAATGCCCTGAGTTGAGATTATTAGTACCATTAGATAGATTTTCAAGCTTTCATAAACTTCTTAGGGTTAATGTAATGGTAATTACCTTCATTAATAAGTTGAAGAAAGCTGTTAGTCGGAGTTTATGCGATAGTGTAGATGTAAATAGAGCTGCTTTTCAGCATGTTATTAAATGTGACCAAATTAATCAGTTTCCTGAAATATATAGTTATTTGAATTCTGAAAATGTTGTGAAGTCTAACATTCCCTTTTTAGTGACTAAATTTAATTTATTCTTGGATAACTACGGAATAATAAGAGTTAGAAGCAAGTTTAAAGATTGGAAGATAAATGTTACTAAGGAGTTTCCAATATTCCTATCTAAGAGTGGTTCTCTTACACGCATGATAATTAGATATTATCATGAAAAGTTGAACCATTCTGGAAAGTATACAGTTATATCGGAGATTCGTAAAATATATTTTATACCTAATATATTTTCTACTGTAAAGAGAGCGATATCCAGTTGTATAATTTGTAGAAGAGTCAATACTCGTACTATTCGCAATAATCAGTCCTTTTACAGAGACTTCAGAGAGAATCCACCGAATATCCCTTACAGATATGTCTTTCTGGATCACTTTGGGCCATACAATGTTAAGTTTGGCGGAGGGACTAAGAAAGTGTGGATCTTGTGTATCACATGCCTCTGGAGTCGCGCAATCAATCTGAAGATATGCTATGATTTATCGATGCCTGAATTCTTGCGAGCTTTGCAGTTACATATTTTCGATTACGGAATGCCGGAAAGAGTTTTTTCAGATTTGGGTTCGCAAATTGTAGCAGGTTCCAATTTCATCAAGGATGCACTAAAAGATAAGTTCTGTATAAAGTACTTGGAAGAAAATGGCATGACGAGCATAGAATTTGACCATTACTTCAAAGGAAATAAGGATTTAGGTGGTCTTGTTGAGTCATGCGTCAAAATCTCGAAACGATTGATAAATGGAGCGTTAAGGAATAACATACTCCATATTATTGATTTTGACTTCATCATTCAACAAACTATTCATTTAGCAAATAAAAGGCCAATTGCATTCCGTGAAACTTTAAGAGAGGATGCAGATATGGGCGATGTACCTTCTCCAATAACGCCAGAAATCTTGCTCAAAGGGTATGATATACCTACACTAGGTATTTTACCTCTGTATGAAAATGCAAGTATTAATGAATGGGATGATAAATCATCAAACCTAAAAAGTATACGAATTTCATCAGATAAGTTGCAAAAGGCAAGAAGAAATTTGAGGAATGTTTACCACCAGGAGTTTTTAGGAAATCTGATAAATCAAGCAGTGGAACGTCCCAATTCACATAAACCCGTTAAACATCATAAGTTGAAGGTTGGTGACTTAGTTCTTCTGAAGGAAGACAATATGAAAGCAGTCAAGTTTCCAATGGGAAAGGTAATCAAGGTATTTGGAAATGAATTGGATGAGGTCACTTGTGTGGAAATAAAGAAGGGTAACCGAGAAGTTGTGAAAAGGCATGTCAATTCTGTGATTCCTTAACCAGTTCTGATGAAAACTCAGATATTCATGTCAAAACTGAGCAATGTACTCAAGATGGGAACAGCAGATTGAAGTCTCCAGAGTGTAAGCGAGGAAGAACAACACGAAAAGCTGCAAGATTGTGCTCTTTGCAAAATAATAAACTTCTCGATTCAGGAATGGTTTGAGACAATTGTCCAACCTAAGTTGTATATAAATTCATTAATATGTATATAAGTTCTGTGTTTGTGTTTGAGTTTAATATTTGTTCTTAATTTTAAATAATTTGTAAATAAAGTTAATATAATTAATTTCTTTGGTAATTACCAAGAAACTAATCTTTTGGTGGGGAGACTACAAAATAAACCCATTCATTTACAATTCACAGTTTAAATCTACCATTCATTCTTATCATTTCATTTTGTATTAATACCTTTAATTTGTATCCCTCACAAGGCAATATCATTAACAGATAGTTAGAATATAGCAGTGTGAATACAAACCATCTAACATCAGCAGTGTTTTATTTGTATTAAACAAGTGCGTTCTATAATAATATGAAGTGCTAAATTTTCCATAGATGAGTAGTGAAGGCAGGGAGAGTTTGGGTTTCATTTCGATCTTGGTTATTTAACTAGATCGAAATAGGGAAAAATAATATACATAGGCAAACTGCATTTGAAATCTATAGGTTGCTCTTTTTATGTTGACGGTAATTAGTAGTGTAACCACGTTTCTAGTGCAGTCAAGTAAATAATGTCCAATTTTGATATACATAATTAAATATGTTAAATACATTCTAATTTCTTTAAATCCCTTAATTAAATAATTATTATAGCTTAATAATATATCTTCTATCTTAAAAGTCTAGATATCTTCTATCTTAAAAGTCTAGATATCTTCTATCTTAAAAGTCTAGATATCTTCTATCTTAAAAGTCTAGATATCTTCTATCTTAAAAGTCTAGATATCTTCTATCTTAAAAGTCTAGATATCTTCTATCTTAAAAGTCTAGATATCTTCTATCTTAAAAGTCTAGATATCTTCTATCTTAAAAGTCTAGATATCTTCTATCTTAAAAGTCTAGATATCTTCTATCTTAAAAGTCTAGATATCTTCTATCTTAAAAGTCTAGATATCTTCTATCTTAAAAGTCTAGATATCTTCTATCTTAAAAGTCTAGATATCTTCTATCTTAAAAGTCTAGATATCTTCTATCTTAAAAGTCTAGATATCTTCTATCTTAAATTCTGATTAAATTCTTTTTTGATCTATTTATATTTCATCCTATTATCTTTATCTTTACTGCAGAAGTAGAGTGAGGAAGAAATTCGTCAACTAATTTATGTCAATTGACTATAATTAGAATTTCTTTTGACTAAAGATCTCTCACCTTACAATCATTCTGTAGTAGAAATATACCACTTGTGATCTAGCTATGTTGTTTATAGAGGTTTGGCGGAAATTCTGCACTAAAAACACATGATACTGATTTTGTACCGCAAAAAGGGGTAATGAACACTGTTGCACTTGGTCTTCCTAAATTTTTTAAAGCCTCATGATACTTAAACGTTAGATATCAGCTACTATTCGGTAATCCCATCAAAATACCAACTTACTTTATCAGCATGAATGTTTTGATAAAAGTATATTTTTTCACAGAAAAATAAGTCTTCTAACAGACGTTGTCAAAATCTTTAACTAATACGAGAACATGGCTGAATATTTGTAGTCTTGACAGTAAATATTTTGATGTGGACAAACTAAATGTCATTTGAAAAGGCCCTGCCAACAAGATAAAAATGGCCCTCAGTTCTAGAACATTAATGTGGGAGGTAGAGTCTTAGCATACATAATCCCATCTATTTTAAATGAAATTTAATATATTTATAAGAAATGTACATTCTTCAAGTTTATGCATCAGTGGTAGCTAATTACAATACTTTGAGAATTATGGTTTATGCTTACTAAACTGATTGAAAAGATTCATATTCAACTGGAAATCCATATTATCAGAGGTTATATAAACTCAGAGTTGAAGGCCACGTTTTCCACACTTCTCCTGATGATGAATAGAAATCTTTTTAATCGAAAGCTTGAAACCAAAAATACCTTCAACGCTTACGAAACTAAAGTAATGAAAGGGTGTCTAAATACTTTAAGCTGGATAATCATCATCAATTTCTATTCTTTCTATTCTGACAATTTTGAGAGCATTAATTTTAAGACGTTCTAAAATTATAAAGAATAAACCTCCCCCTTACACTGCTGGAAGGCAGAGAGTCAACAGTTTGATAAAAATAAAAACGTCACAATTAATAGAATTTTGCTCAAATTTGTTGCATCAATTAAAAATCATTTCTTTCTAATGATTAGGAATAAATAAAATAAAATTTCTTTCATTACTAATAACAACAGTGCTCTCTCTCTCTCTGCAACAGTCCATTCATATACGAATTCATCTATCAATTAAGTAAATTAAATAGTACGTAGACAAGTAACTTTCAGTTCTTAATTTTGCCAATATAGAATTCATGACTTGAGTAAGTTGCATGATTCACAAGTAGAGCCTTTAGCTCTAAACTTACTAAGTTAGAAATGTTTTCCAATTTCTAATATCTACGATATTATTCTCTATATGGACAGAAAAGTAATCATCTTCAAAATCAATAGAGGCCACGAGACAAATTTATTCCATTGAACCAACTACAGTTCTTCAATGTTCTAATTAATAACGTTAATAATGGATATGCAGATTCAATGGCTTTAGATAAATTTATAAATAAATGAAGTCCTCCACGTCTTATATGAACGAGAAAACTGAACCGAAAATTATTCTTCTTCTCTATGACCAATCTTCATACCTATAGACATTAATTTTTGAATTTCCAAAATAAGAAATAATTTTGAAATACAGGTTTTATGTAACTATGTGTACCAAATTTCCGGTTGAACTAGTTGTTGCCCTAGTACAACAACGTATTCAACAGTCTTCAACTCTTCGTCAATTCCCGAGTCGCAGAAGAATTTATCGGGGAATATAGGTAATTAGGGTAAAGTAGGTATATTACGACACATAGTAAACTGGCCTACTAGAAAAACTATGAACAGTCTTGAATCCTAGTAGGAGGTTATCGAAATTCCCCTGTTAATTCTCTGAATCAGAGAAAAACTTAACATTGCAAATTCATTTGGGAAGAGACTGTAGGCATTAGCATATAACTAGTAAGTTAACTGGCTTCCAGCAAAACTTTTATTGAAGAACTAGACTTGGATATGCAATTGAAAAACATATCTGTAGTGGTATTAACAGTCTGTATTTGTTAAGAAATTAATATTGATACTTGAGACTAAAGTTCAAGTTACACGATATGTCTAGTGTTCCTTAGATGAAGCCAGTACAAGCTCGGGTCACAAATTCCCGGCTAAAATAGCTAACTAGTTGCCCTAGCTAAAAATTCATAGAGACTGTCTTCAATCATAGTAGTGAATATCGGAATCCCCTCTCAAATTGTTCTGAAACAGAAAATTTTCATAATGTGAGTTTATATGCTGCCTCTCCACCGTTGCTGCCTCTTCACCGTTGCTACCTCTTCACCGTTGCTACCTCTTCACCGTTGCTACCTCTTCACCGTTGCTGCCTCTTCACCGTTGCTGCCTCTTCACCGTTGCTGCCTCTCCACCGTCGCTGCCTCTCCGCCGTCGCTGCCTCTCCTCTTACCATGCTACTCAATGATTTGGCAGGGACTACTAAATTTGACAATGTTGCTGCTTAGCTCTCATCTTGTTGCGATTATCAATTATTATGCTGTTGTCTACTTTACTGCCTTATCAATTTGTCACTCATTTACGTTGCTTATGACTTGCAATACACTTGCATTGATGGGAAACTTGCAACGTATTGCAAATATGTTTAACTCAGTTACTGTACTTTATTATGTCATTATTTATTTTGATTTTTGTGATGATTGTGGATGATGGTACAAGGGACTTAAGTGATGTTTTGCGGAGTCTCAATGATTCGTTTCCTGATGTCAATTTTGATAGCAGACAGTCTTTATTCTATTCAATATCTGGACTGCGAGAGTTTTATACCAGTAGTAAACTTGATCTTAAAGTAATGCATTTGAATACCCGTTCTCTCTATCCCAAGATAGATGATTTAACTGCCTTGCTGAGTGTAATGAATATTGAATTCGACTTCTTATGTTTTTCTGAGACTTGGCTTAATGATATTACTTGTAACCTTGTTCATTTTGAGGGATATAACCATTACCATGTAGTGAGGGGTGGTGGGAGGAGAGGAGGAGGTGTGTCCGTATTTGCTAAAAGTACCTATAAATGTGAAGTTATCGATAGTCTGGATATTTGTACTGATGATATGGAGTGTTTGTTCGTTTTAACTTCTAGAGAAGGTAAAAAGTTAATTGTTGGGTCTATTTATAGACCACCCAATTGTGTTCCTAATCAATTCATATCCGAACTCGATCATGTTCTCCAAACCTTATCATCCTTTAATTGTCAAAATATTCAGATAGGTGGTGATTTTAACTTTGATCTTCTTAACATGGCTAATGATGAAAGTTGTTTCAGTTTTGCCAATTTGATGTTCATGTATTACCTTAATCCTACTATAACTAAGCCCACTAGAATAACGGAAAATTGTTTCAGTCTAATTGATAATATTTTCTCTACTAACCTGTCTAATGCATTTTCTGGAGCAATACCACTTGATTTGTCTGATCATTACTTGATTTTTAATATAAGCAAACGTTTATTTACTGGAGCTCAGCTACCATCAAGGTCAGTAAATTACAGAGTACATTCATACAATTCGTTATTAAATTTCTGTGTTTCCATTGATAATCATGACTTTTCTCCTGTTCTCGATTTTGATGATGTTGATGGTGGTTTGGCGTTGTTTGATGAAACAATTATGCATTATTACGATGTTCATTGCCCAATAATAAGTAAAACTGTGTCTTATAAAAATTTAACCAAGCCTTGGATTGATTGGGACTGTAGGAATAAAATTAGGATGCGCTCAAACTATTATTTACTCTATAAGGCCGGTAAGATGAACCGAAGAGAATATACTGTGTATAGAAATATGGTCACTAAGCAACTGCGAGACAAAAAATCTGAATACTTCAAGAGGAAATTCACTGAATTCAATTTTAACATGCGCAAGACTTGGAAACTAATTAATGATCTTCTCAATTGTAATGATAATTCTGATAGCTCCAATATTTCTTTGGTTAATGCTAGGAAAGAGGTTATAAGTGGGTCATTGGATGTAGCCAATGAATTCAATAGATTTTTTTGTTCTGTTGGACAGCAATTATCAAACCATTTTCTCAATCAACAGAGTGATCACCATCAATATTTATCTGGCAGTTACCTTAACTCTTTATTTTTGACACCAATCAGTGCTTGTGATATTCATAAAATTATAGCTTCACTAAAAAATAAATCGTGTAATGTCCATTCTATTCCTGTTTCAATCTTAAAAAAGATATCAAATAATATTTCCCCAATACTAGCAGCTTTGATTAACAAATCACTGACCAATGGAAAATTCCCCACTACTCTAAAAACAGCTAATGTTATACCTCTCCACAAGGGAGGCTGTAGAAAGGAGGTGAATAGTTACAGACCTATTTCTTTACTATCGAATTACTCAAAAATATACGAGAGAGTTGTATACAATCAGCTGACTAGATATTTTGAACGTAAAGGTATATTTTATTCAAATCAGTATGGATTTAGGGAGAATAAGAGTACGACTCATGCAATGCTCAATTTAATGAATGATATTTACTCTGCTTTAGACAATGGTGACCTGTACTTCTCTTTTTTCATTGATCTAAAGAAGGCATTCGATTCTGTGCCTCATGAAATTCTGTTGAGTAAACTCTCCCATTATGGTGTAAGGGGTATCCCACTGTCATGGATACGATCTTATCTAACTGAGCGCAACCAACGTGTAGTGCTAAATAATGTATCTTCTGCCGATCGTGAAGTGACATGTGGGGTGCCCCAAGGGAGTGTGTTGGGGGGTCTCTTGTTTTTAATATTTTTCAATGATTTTCCTAATTGTGCAAACTTTTTCAAATTCAATCTCTTTGCTGATGACTCAACAGTTTCATGTAAATTTTCAAAGTCTGCTCTTCAAAATATTCATATTGATATTAATCGTAATCTTGATTTGATAGGTAATTGGCTGAAAAGTAATAAAATAATGATTAATTCTAGTAAAACAAAATATACCATCTTTTCATACCGTAACACTTATCAGTTAAGCTTAGTTGTTCTAAATGGCTGTAATATAGAATTTACAAATGAAGTTAAATTTCTTGGACTGAATTTGAACAATAATCTGTCATTTGTGTCCCATGTTAAAAAAGTGTCATCTACAGTAGCTAGGTTTGTAGGTGTACTAAATAAAATTCAAGGGTGTCTACCTCCTAACATACTGCTAAAGTTATACTATGCTTTCGTTCACTCTACAGTTAGTTACGCCATTGAGGTGTGGTACGGTTGTGCTGATTATTTGAGAGATGATGTATTTATTAAGCAAAAGCGTGCAGTTCTCATTGTCAGTGGTAGTCACTATCTTGCTCATACTAACCCTATATTTGATGAACTAAAAATTTTGTCATTGAACAATATATTCAAATATAAAATAGGTATATATTTTTACAAAACTATGCACATTGATAACTATGACCCTATCCTTCTTAACTATATAACCATAAATACTAATAGTCATGCTCATAATACTAGGAATAATTCTGAAATCACTGAAAAAAAAGTCTCAGAACTGCATTTTTTATATAGGATGTAAACTGTGGAATGAGATTGATAGTGATGTAAAAGGCGCCAATTCTCATAATGGTTTCAAATATAAATTTAAACATTTCCTCCTTAACAATCAAGTATAATCACATAATTACCATTTTTATTATTATATTTTGTAGATTGTCACATTGATCGAGTTATATATATATAATATATATATATTTTTTTCACATAACATTTAATGTAGGTAGGTAGAGTTTCTATTTTTATACTTTATTTTCATTTTTCCTGTGTACTTTCCTACTGGTGACATCCAAGGGCTGTATCCTGATGCTGTCTGTGGTGAATGAAAGGAAGAGGGGTGTCGTCCCTTGTGCTCCGAACTGTTGAAAATTCGAATTATGTGTTATCGTTTTTTTTTCATATCTACCATGCTCCTCATTTTTAACGCTACTTGCAGCTTTGGAAAATAGCGTTAGGGTTATATTCTTTAAGTACGTAGCTCAAATTTTTTGTAGGTGAGCTTCATTTACTATCACCTCTTTTTCCTCTTCTTTTTCTATTTTCTTTCTGAAAGCTTTTCTGCTTTCGTGTGCATTGTCTCCTATTGTAGTTGGAAATCATTGAACCACTTTCCTTTTTGGCTGCTTCTTCCAGTCCCTTGTTTTAAATTTAGTTTTCACGACAGCAATATGATATTAATTTTGTTCCGAAAAAAATATATATATATTAACCCATACTGTCGTTGAATACTGTGCACTTTAAAATTATGTAGATTTTATATTTCCTATATTTCCATTTTCTTTTCTTTTCTTTTTTGATTGAATTAAAATATTAGAGTAAACCTTTTTCATATTCGATATACTTTAGGTAGATATTTTTCATTTTAACCTTTTTTTTTTTATGTAGGTTGCCCATGAAGCTTCGGCTTAAAAAGGGCCTTAAATGTCTCTCTGTAATAGTGATAGTTTAGTATTATTGTATCAAAATATTATTGTATTAATATTGTTGTATATTCTAATTGGAAGGAAACATTTTTGTGAAAATAAATAAAAATAAATAAATAAATATGGAAGGAGACTCAATAGGCATATAGCCTGTAGCTAGTTAGTAGTCACCATGAATTTGCAACGAAATTTTTATAAAGATTTAAAAATTTATACACAATATAGCGTAGCGTATATTTGATATTTCCAGTGAAAGCACGGTCTCAAAATACCGGCTTCAAACTAACTAACTAGATTTACCTTAGTCACAAATTTTTAGGATTTCTCTTCAAAATTCCCCTGTCTATATTATATCTCTGAATCAGAGAAAATTTCACGATGTGAAATTATTGTTAAGAGACTATAGGCATATAACCTATAACTAGTTAGTAGTTAACTGGATTATTATTATTAATTGTATCCATAAATTCATGGTGCTTCTTGAATGGAATACATAGCACTAGTAGCAATATCAATCTTTAAGTAGCTACCAATTATAAGCTAGATAGGGTAAAGCAGGTAAATTGCGGTACACTAACTAACTGTGTCCTTTAACCACAGAAACATCATAGATTCAAACAATAATAAAATATAGAATGCATTCCGTTACTTCAGATATCTGAACAAATTTCAATAAAAATTCGAATCAAAAAGTTTTAGAAAAGTTCTTGCAAAGACTGCAATTGGACCGCAATTTACCTGTGGGACCCTAGGCAATGATTACAAACAAGTATTATTTACAATTTACGCCACTTTGTACCCGTTAAAAATTTTTATTTTGAGTATTATTGCACATATGTAAAGTTACCATATAATATAATAAGGAAGTTCAAGAAAGTTATAGTATTATACGATATATAGTGTATATTTGTTCAACCCAGTAAAGCACGGTCACGAATTTCCGGCTTGAACTAGCTAACTAGTACCCTAGTCACGAATTCTTAGGGTTTTAGTCATCAAACCTAGCAGGGGGTTATCGAAATTCCCCTGTCTATAATTTTTCTCTTAGTAGAGAAGAATTTCACTGAGTGAAATTTGGAAAGAGACTCTATTGGCATAGCTAAGCCTATAGCTAGTTAGTAGTAAACTGGTAGTCACCAATTTGTGACGAAAATTTTAAGAGAGTTAAATAGTTACTAGATATATGGTCAAGCAGGTAAATTGCGGCACGCTAACTAACTGCGGCTTCTAACAAAAGAAACATCATGGTTTCTAAACACACGTTAAAAAATAATATTAATAAATTATATCATTCACCGCGCTTCTTTTGATATCAATGCAACATTTCAATGTAATTTGGGAGCCGCAATTTACCTATGTGACCCTATTGTATTTTTGAGATATCCAGTTTAAGCACGGTCACGAATTTCCGGCTTTATCTATTCTAACTAGTAACTCTAGTCACGAATTCTTAGAGTTTTAGTCATCAATCCTAGCAGGGGGTTATCGAAATTCCCCTGTCTATAATTTTTCTCTTAGTAGAGAAGAATTTCACTATGTGAAATTTGGAAAGAGACTCTATAGGCATAGCTAAGCCTATAGCTAGTTAGTAGTTAACTGGTTAGTAGTCACCGTAAATTTGGGACGAAAATATTAAGTGAGTTAGTTATACACGATATAGCGTATATTTGCAGTGTAAGCACGGTCTCGAAATACCGGCTTCGAACTAACTAACTAGATTTAACCTAGTCACGAATTTCTAGGGTTTGTCTTCGGTCCAGCAGGGGGTTATCGAAATTCCCCTGTCTGTGAAATTATTGGAAAGAGACTATAGGCATACAACCTATAACTAGTTAGTAGTTAACTGGCTCACTTAAAAACTATCAGCAAGGCCTGTTTTCAAGTACCACGCAAGATAGGTAATTTTTTAAAATTTATAATAACGAGCAAAAGTGGCTAAAATTGTATATCCTATAGAACTAAAAGAAAAGCTATAATAAAAACACTTATCTGTATACGAGAACATCTAGGCTTGAATGAAAACCGAATTTAATCGATCACAAACACTGTGCACGCACAACTGGACTTTAAGCCTAGGGGAGCAGGAAAAAACACACACATGTTAACGCGCCGAATGCAAATGGCGAACTGAATGCTTAAGTTAACGGCCGATGCAGGTGGACATCTCATAAGTTGGCACCTCTGGAACACTCCAGAATGAACAAGAATGGCGATAAGTAATTATAATCCTGAAAAGAAAAACAAAAGTTTTGACATATATAACAAACAAATTCATGAACATATATATAAATAGCCTAGTTAGTAACAATATCCAGAGGGAGCAATACAGATTATCATAAACAAACTCACAATTTGAGTTAGCTATGTATAATTTTTTAATAATGATCACACTCTGTATAATTATGAAAATTAACACAAGACCATAGGTAGATAATTGATAGAACACCAGTTATCTAAATAAATAGGAGTGATATTAGCCACTTCCATACTATGCAATAAAAATTAAATTTCTATTTAATGTCCTAAACATTATTGAGTTTTAGCATGACAATATGGGAAAAATGTGCTTTAAATTCAAATATCTATCAAAGTTTCTTGGATAATCTGACCATTTGAGATACTTTGTAAAATATCTCATTGGTCAAAGGACTCAAAACAATGACACTGGTGAATGAGCAAGGATTTTGACTCTGAATAATATAGTATTTATTAACCACCCAGTATCATCTTTCTAAGTATGGCCATCATGATCATATAACAGAACCATCTCTGAACTATGATTTGAGCATTATTTTTCTACTCAATGCATCACTTTAAGTTGTAACAGGAGAGTGCACTTAAAATTTTACACATGTTGCTAATAGAAGAATAGAGGAGATAATTAAATAGGGGTGTGAAAAAATAGAGTCGTGTGTACCTTTCGTCAAAAAATAGTCACCTCCTGCGTCAAAAAATAGTCACCTCCTGCGTCAAAATATAGTCACCTCCTGCGTCAAAATATAGTCACCTCCTGCGTCAAAATAAAGTCACCTCCTGCGTCAAAATATAGTCACCTCCTGCGTCAAAATATAGTCACCTCCTGCGTCAAAATATAGTCACCTCCTGCGTCAAAATATAGTCACCTCCTGCGTCAAAATATAGTCACCTCCTGCGTCAAAAAATAGTCACCTCCTGCATCAAAAAATAGTCACCTCCTGCGTCAAAAAATAGTCACCTCCTGCGTCAAAATATAGTCACCTCCTGCGTCAAAATATAGTCACCTCCTGCGTCAAAATATAGTCACCTCCAGCGTCAAAATATAGTCACCTCCTGCGTCAAAATATAGTCACCTCCTGCGTCAAAATATAGTCACCTCCTGCGTCAAAATATAGTCACCTCCTGCGTCAAAAAATAGTCACCTCCTGCGTCAAAAAATAGTCACCTCCTGCGTCAAAATATAGTCACCTCCTGCGTCAAAATATAGTCACCTCCTGCGTCAAAATATAGTCACCTCCTGCGTCAAAATATAGTCACCTCCAGCGTCAAAATATAGTCACCTCCAGCGTCAAAAAAAAGTCACCTCCTGCGTCAAAAAAAAGTCACCTCCTGCATCAAAAAAAAGTCACCTCCTGCGTCAAAAAAAAATCCTCCTGCGTTAAAAAAAAGTCACCTCCTGCGTCAAAAAAAAAGTCACCTCCTGCGTCAAAAAAAAAGTCACCTCCTGCGTCAAAAAAAAGGTCACCTCCTGCGTCAAAAAAAAGTCACCTCCTGCGTCAAAAAAAAAGTCACCTCCTGCGTCAAAAAAAAGTCACCTCCTGCGTCAAAAAAAATGACCTCCGTCAAAGAAAACTGCTATGTTTCAAAGGGTGGAAAATTGTAAGCGAATTTTTGACACAAAATTTCATAAAGATTCTAAGCCAAGCCAATTTGACTCATTTTTGAAGATTTCAAGTCAAAATTAACACAGGAACATAGGAATTAATTCAAAATTTTAAGCCAATTAGACATATCTAAATTTTGACCTCTAGAAATTTAAACCAATTAATTGGCTTTAACTGACATACTCTGTAACCCAGTCTGCGAAAGATGCATGAAGTTGTGAAGTTTATCCAGTGACTATTATGGCCTTGAAATTAGTGTTCTGAATTATTTGGCGACAATTTCTTAATCAATTCTTATGTTTACATGTAATTATTGAAGAGTATTTTGAGATTCTGGCCATTTTAAAGAGAAATTTAAAGATCTTTTTGGAGAGAATTGCTACAAAAATTAAATATTTGAAGACTGATTGTGCATGTTTTGCAGACAGATTTGTAAAATGGAAGAAGAGCGACCTCCGTCAAGGAAGAGCGACCTCCTTCAAAGAAGAGCGACCTCCTTCAAAGAAGAGCGACCTCCGTCAAGAAAAAGCGATCTCCGTCAAGAAAAAGCGACCTCCGTCAAGAAAAAGCGACCTCCGTCAAGAAAAAGCGACCTCCGTCAAGAAAAAGCGACCTCCGTCAAGAAAAAGCGACCTCCGTCAAGAAAAAGCGACCTCCGTCAAGAAAAAGCGACCTCCGTCAAGAAAGAGCGACCTCCGTCAAGAAAGAGTGACCTCCGTCAAGAAAGAGCGACCTCCGTCAAGAAAGAGCGACCTCCGTCAAGAAAAAGCGACCTCCGTCGAGAAAAAGCGACCTCCGTCAAGAAAGAGCGACCTCCGTCAAGAAAAAGCGACCTCCGTCAAGAAAAAGCGACCTCCCTCAAAACAAAGCGACCTCCGTCAAAACGAAGCGACCTCCGTCAAAACAAAGCGACCTCCGTCAAAACAAAGCGACCTCCGTCAAAGAAAAGCGACCTCCGTCAAAGAAAAGCGACCTCCGTCAAAGAAAAGCGACCTCCGTCAAAGAAAAGCGACCTCCGTCAAAGAAAAGCGACCTCCGTCAAAGAAAAGCGACCTCCGTCAAAGAAAAGCGACCTTCGTCAAAGAAAAGCGACCTTCGTCAAAGAAAAGCGACCTCCGTCAAAGAAAAGCGACCTCCGTCAAAGAAAAGCGACCTCCGTCAAAGAAAAGCGACCTCCGTCAGTCAAAGATAGGTTTCTAGTGAAAGTAACCTAATTTTACTGCTCCATTTATCTAAATTTTAAAACTATGTTGTCTTTCTAAATATAGCTAGTGCCAAAATTTACATGAGAATAGGTACCTAAATATATTGAAATTGTCAAGATGCATCTTATATAATCTGAATAATCATCATCATGCCATGTTCAAGAGACTGGCATATTGTAAGCCAATTTCAAGCCAAAATTTAAAGATTCTGAGACAGGTCAATTTTGGCTTATTTCTTAAAATTTCAGGCCAAATTTACATGGGAACATAGGAATTAAATTAAAACAAAACATTAAACCAATTAGACATATCTGAGTTTTGACCTTTACAAATGTAACTTATTATGTAAGGCTGAGGGTCAATTAATTGGCATTAACAGATTAACTGGCATATTTTGTATACAATAATACAGAGATCTCTTTTTATGATCAAAGTAAAATTCAGGTAAATAGTCTATAGATATACCTAGCTTGTATAGGTACTAGCCAGTCTGCAGAATATAGGACTTTTAACCTTTTCTGTGAAAACAATCCATAATTTCCTCCTACATTTACATGTATTTTACTGAGAACAGAAATCAAAATGTAGGATATCTTTGAGAACACTTTACCAGTTCCTGCATTCTGGATAGGTTACAGGTAGGAATGAATTCAAAACTATTCCAAGAAAATTCAATATACCTAGTCATCAGTCAAGACTCGAGCGACTGCGAATATCAATCTATCTCTCTGACTCAATTAATGTCCCAGTCTGTATTTCGTGGTAATTTTCAGACATGTTGGTGGAATTTTTTGCCCTTTGAAAATAATATTCTGGCAAAGTCTGTGGATTTTCATAGCCATTTATTCCTATAATCCTATGTTACCATTAATTTTTGGTGGATAAATTGGAAAAAAGTTGCTGGATCAGCCAAATTATTAGAAATTTATGGTGGATTTTTTCAACTTTTAGAAAGTCAGTGGAATTTTGTGCACCAAATACAGACTGGTTAATGCCCAGACTGTATTCCATGGTAAATTCCATCCACTTGTCAGTGGAATTTTTCCCCTTCGAAAATAATATTTTAGTAAAGTCTGTGGATTTTACTTTTTAGCTATTTATTCCTATGTTAGTATAATGTTACCATTATTTTTTTATTTTTGGTGGCTAGGTAGGTTGCTACCTAAATAAAAAAAATGTTGGTAGCTCATTCAAATAGCTATCATGAAATAGGTAGGTACCTAGGTATTTTTCTGATTTCTTTTTCAGCTTTATGGAAAAGTAAACCAAATACAGACTGGTTGTGGATTCACATCATTCAGGTACCAATACCATCAGTCATAAATTTGAAACAACAAATATCAAATTCACTACATTTCTATCATAGGTATCATAAATTATCTTTCAATCTACCTATGATTTATCTAATAGAACGTATGGTGGGTGCGCCGTAATCTGGTGCGCCGGTCATCTTTTAGATACGTATCAATATAGGCTATAGCCGCTATACCGGGGACTTTGTTAACAGTGCACACTTTGAAACATGGCTAAGGTATATAGCTATCAGAGTGTGTGGACGAGTGAACCATTTAAAATAGAAGCCAACTAATTTGCTTAACTGACATCGGTAGTACTCTATAACTTGAGTCACCTGTTGGCTGTGGCCCTGTGGGTACTTAGATATGTCATAGTGGGAGTAACTTGGACATAGGCTACTTAGAGTACAGGTTACAGTGCATTTCCTGATACCTATGTGCTAGTACATTATACATAGCTAGGTGAAAAATCATTTATTGTTAGATAGATAACTGGTGTCATGAGTAGGCACCTAGGTAGGTAGTGAATTTCAAAACCCAAAAAGTACAAATTAGCTAGGCTATATTAGGTATAGGTATAATATATAGCCTAGCATAGCTATTTTTTTCAATAGGATACAATAACCACTGAACTCTTAAATAATATACACATGATAGATACACAATTTCACTTTCACAAATTAATTAATAACTTAAAACATTAAATCATCACAGAACCTCATTTTAAACTAGAAACTATTCAAAATACGGCAGGTTCAATGGTTCTCAATAAAAAAATACGATATTTTTCTTTAGAACGTACAAAATAATTGTTCTATATATTTCGTTTGCAACCCTGTTTTTAATAATTTCAGCATGGAAATGATTTTATCTTTGAATAATTATTAAGAATGACCGATTTTTTCAATAATGATTTCATGTTATTTGGTATTGTATTCCAATATACCTATTTAAATGGCGCGGATGAAGAACAAATACATGATTAATGTTATAATAATATTAGTAAATAATTTTAACTGGTTAGTTATTGCAATTATTTCACTTATAATATTGAATCGTTGTTAGATGAACCAAATTAATTTTCTGTACTAACTATATATATGCAGTATACTATATACTGTATGCATTATATATAGTACATATTGGAGTAAACTTATTAAACTAAGGCCAATGGCAGCTTGTTTATAAGAATGTCATTATATATTCGAAATATGATATATTTAATATATTCTCACATGCCAAAAGTTTAATTCGACAAATAATAACCTTATCAGGGTAAATAATTACCTAATATCTTATAAATTGAAAACTTGATATGCAATGGTAGTTTAGTATGCTTATAATTTATCTTTATACGTCATTTTATCTATAATCAAGCATCAGCACTTTGATATTTATGGAATTTATTTAAGAATGTCTCCTGTAACTACGATTCTCACTCACATGTACGCATGGAAATACTGTTAGAACCTACATGATCGATGTGTGAGTCTGATGAGAGCTGTGTCAGTTCATTCAGTGAGAAGATACAGCCTAATATCAACATTGTCATACTTCACTATTGCTTTGATGTTCTATAAGTGTTACTTTAAAAAAAATTAGTGGTTCACTCTGACAAATGAGAAATAAAAAAGCGCAAACAAATTACTCAATGATATCCGTGGTTAAATTAATATTAGGTAACAATAAATTTAATATAAAACTGAATGAGCCAAACCATAGCAGAGTACCAAGAACAATGTGATTAATGTTTATTTTATATTAGGGATATCCACCAATTAATTAACTATAGCTATTATTACCTATTATTAGCTACACTATCGATAACAAAGTTGTATTTTTGTTCAAATTAATTTGTTGGATTATGATTCATGAGCAATATGTGGTGCTTCAATCTCTGGAGATTTTCGCCAATATTATCGACTATAAACTCTGAAGATTTTATATGCTCTGTTCTCCAGAGTTTTCGGCAGATAATAACGCGTCAAACCTCCGCAGATTATCTCGTCCTTATACTGCCGTGGCCTCCGTAGGTCGCGGTAAACATTTGTAGAAAGCAGAGATTATCTGCTGAGCGCTGCTCAGAAATACTGAGACTGCCATAAACTACAGTAAAACGTCCGCTATACTGCACCGAATTTTAACTGGGAAGTACAATAGGTTTTGTAGAGATTTGATTATAAAAATCTTTAAAAGCATAAATTAAAAATATGCTACCAAATTCGATGCGGTTTACAGCAAAATGATAAGAAACATTAGCCTCGTTGTTAAGGCAATAAAAATATTTGCTTGGAGGGGACCTTTATAATAATATATGATATTTATCTTTAAATCAATATTTATGAAATGTTAGCAAAGAACATAGAGTACTGAACAACTGAGACTATTATAAAATAGAGGTTTTAAATTGTATTGTCAGAGTGTGAACACTTTTATATATATACAGGGTTGCAGAAATAGAAATTGCATATGTTTCTTTGAATTGTGATAATTTGGCAGTTTATTGCGGGTTGATATTCTTGTCCTTATGTATTCACCATACTAGGAACTCGTACTCTTTGTCAGTTCTGAAAATCTCTATTAAAAAATATCCTAGTCTTATCAAAAAAAATCCCATTTAAATTCCATTTGCTACTACTTATTTATATGAATGGGTATTCTCGACTCTTAATTGTTATCATGAAAACCAAACAATGCAACAGGTCTGATGTTTAACACGACATGCAACTCGTTCTTTCTATAACTCCTCCTCAAGTCGAATCTTTAACTCCTAAGAAACAAAACCATATTTCAGACTAGTGTATGTTAGCGTTCATCTTCATTAAAATTATTAATAATATGTCATCCTTCCATTTATATTATTTTACAATATATAATTAGTAGCGTAGACACCCCTCTTCAATGCATTTTCTATGCCGAGTTTTCCCTGAGTTTCTATGATAGACACTATCATCATATTAATATACTATTTTATTTGTAATTAAATGAATAATTTATTATTTATATATACATTTTTTTCTATACGATGTGCAATAACTAGTGCTCTAGTTACAAGAAGGATCTGAATTATTTAAAATTTTGTTGTGTGTCCGATATTAAAATATAATTTCAAATGTTACAACTTTTTATTAGGGGAGAACCGGGAGCATTCGGACAGAGGTATGGTTTGGACAACTCGTTTAAACATGTTTCTAATTGTTGGAACTACCGCTTATTGTAACTGAATGTGTGCGACGTGTTAACAGTCAGCTATTTGAAAGATCCACTAGCTAGTGCGGAGATGTATTTCGCTCCCGAGGTACAATTTACTATCGTTATTAGAATTCTTAAATTAGTAAGGATTGCCGCGAATACATACTAAAAGTGTTTTGATTGGTCTATCAGCAGAGAGTTGCCATATAAAATTATTGAAAGGTGAAAGGGACGTTATATTAATGTAAATTGGTCTCAGACTTGGATTTAGACGACTACAATTGATTTAATTTAGGTTTACTACAAATAATAGTGTCAAATCCGTTATCTTCTAATATATATGTCAAAATACATGTTTAAATATATAATTTAATGGAGAATTTTATGACTCACGAGTTTTCATTGCTAAAACAATGTATTTACTTCATTTACATAGAGAAAACAATTTTATTATATAATTACAAAAATAATTTAATTATGGACAAAAAATGGAGTAAGTCAAAAAAAGTCACAATAGACATGCACTTTCGTGATTTAAATGAATTAAATCACGAAAATTTTCGAAAAAAGTGAATTTCTCCGTCATTTTGAAAGCAACAATATAACTTTTCATATATGTACAAATAGGATTATTGAGTTAATCACGTGCATTTACCTTCATACCGTTTTTCTCAATTATTCTTGTATTTTAGTAGGCAAGACTATAGCAGGATATGTATTCGTTCATGCTGCAATGAATTTTCATATCTAGAACTGTTGGAAACAAAATGTTATTATTTGCACTGTATAGACATTATTTACTCCTTGCCACCATTTGATAGCGGTAGGTGATATTTTATATATACTTCCGTGAGCTAATTTTTGATAACCAATTGATTATTTAACTAATACTTTTCATATAAAAGGTTCCTTCCATTCTAATTTGTTTATTACTCTATTCATAAGAGCTATAAGGCTGCTGGTTTTAAAAAGGAAAACCTATTCATATTTGGTTTGTTGACGTCATCACAGCAACACTCTAAAATAAAATAGAATGCAATCGAAGAAAGGCTAAATTATGAAATTGTTTATTCATTGCCAATATATGAAAAGAGTAATGCATATAAATTCATTTATTCTAACTACTTAATCACAGTTTTCGATTTAAGTGTGTTGCCTTGATGACGTAACAATCATAAACCACTCGATTGTCACTACTTAGTATATTTTTTTTTATTGTTTGAACGCATAGAGGTTCTCTGCGTTCACGTGACGATTATTCTTATTGTTTTCGAAAAAATAAAGATTAAAAAAGAAATATTTTGTATATAGTGTTCATAGGTTGGTACGTATATATAGTAGGTACCAACCTATGCGTTTGTTCTAATAAATAAACTTATTCAAAGCATTTTAAAAAGTTAATAATTATCAAAAGATTAATAAACAGTTAACAATCAATTAAATAATTTATTCTTACCATTAATGATAGGTACTAAATATGTATAATGTATGTACTACATATAAACGAAGAGTAAATTAAACATAATTAAGAGATTATTTAAAAGTTTTAAGCTACACACATAGCAAATTATTAAACCTATTTAAAAGTAACTGTTACGGTATATAGGTAGGTACCAATCTACTATTTTAGCCACTGGCTGTAGCGTAAATTCCAAGTTATTAATCGGTTCTACATTTTCGATCAAATGAGAAAAAATATGTTTACAATTTTACATATTAAATGGCTATTTTAATAAATTGAATTTAAAGGCCTAAAATTTAAAATGGTAAATAATATAATTTTTTTATGATCGTAAATGAAGAATTGTCCGATAACTTGGAAATTACCATAGCCTCCTATGTAGGTACGGTGTTTTTTATTCTGAAATTAACCTCTTTACTTTCAAAGTGTTTAGTTAAGTTACGAGTTTATAAAGTTGAATGGTGTTATAAATAAATATAAACCATATATTTTTATAACTTCAAAAGTATATGTAATATTCTCTTGACTAAAACAGAAGGATATATTATGTTCGTTTTATTAAATATACCTTATTCAAAGTATTCTGAACCAGTTGATAATTGTTAGAAGATTAACAATCAATTAAATCATTGATTTAAATAATTAACAGTGAATTTAATCATTGAACAATCAATTCAATCATTAACTTAATCATTTAACAATCAATTAAATCATTTATTTACAAATTTAAAAAATAATCAACGACTTTTCTTTATACTTCCCTCTGTCGAGGTGGCAACAGGCGGGGAGAATTGCAGAGAGAGTGGAATTAATGTGTAATTTATGGCGCGCGTGAATCCTGTTGCTTAAATAATGACCTCATCACGTAAAAATTACGGACAGTAGTGTCTAGCAGCTAATGCAGCCCTTGTGCGGCAATGAGTGCAAAACACGAGTATTATTAATATTATTATTTAAAAAAGCTGGAGCGAAATCTATAGGGAAAGAGCAAGCCCCACAAGTCACACAGACACCCGCAGTGATTCGCCAGCTGGTTAAAAGAAAGAGAGAAAAAAAGATAGCCAAGGTCAAGCCGAAAGGAATTTGATTTAAAAGCACCAACATTACCATCGGCAAACACATCATTGTTCAATGAGTTCCAAATAGTTAGCAAGCTAGCTATATCTCCAAAACGCATGCAATAATTACATGTAAATATAGGAATTAATTACAAAATAGTTCAAGATCTTGCAAAGATATATTTCCCCTCAAAAAACGTTTCCATATATCTTTGGTGACATTGACACACTTTGCAAGCTGGTATATTACTAAAATTAGCAGTACAATCTTTGCTAACAATAGCCTCAATTATTAGCAAAGATTTCAGAGTTGTGCTTAAAGAAATACTTACTATAGGCAGTACCTATTCCTAACCATCAATCTTTTTGGACTATTTTTTTTTATAAATTGAAATATATATGGTGAAGAATTTAATCATACAGTCACATATACTAATTAGTAACCTTGGTGACTAACTAGTACAATCAGACATTGAAACTCTGGTTGATTGATAATAGGCTATATTAACTATTAATAATTAAGTTAAGCCTTAAATGTAGGCATTATTACTATTGTTGCTGTAAGCTGGTGTCCCAGTCTGTTTTGGTGCACAAAAAACCAATGACTTTACAAAAAGATAAAACAATCTACATATATAATTTCAATAATTATAATATGGCTGATTCACCAATATTCTCCCAAGTTAACCAGTAAAAATTAATTGTAACACAGAAATAAATAGCTGAATATCCACAAACTTTGCTAGAATTATAGAATATTATTTTCAAAGGGGAAAAATTTCACTGATAAGCTGATGGAACTGTGAAATTTACACAGTTGTGGCTGTGGATGGTGTCCATGACATGATGACGCCCACTGTATTGGGTACACTGAACTCCTTTGACTTTTGGCCATGTTTCAGGATAAGTTAGTTGAAGCCAAATACTTGGCTTACATTTCCCAGTCAGTCTCCAGATATTTAATTATTCAGACAATTTCTCTCCAAAAAATTTCAAATTTCTCTCCAAAGATTTTCAAATTTCTCGCCAAAATGACCCAAAATTGCAAAATACTCTCCAATAATTACATGTGAAAATAGAAATTAATTGGAAAATTGTCGCCGGATATTGCAGAAGGTCAATTCAAGGCCTCATTATTTTCCAGATAAATTTCACAACTTCAACAATCACCCATCTTATGCAGTCAGTCATTTCATGATTTCAAAGGATCATAAACTCAGGTACTAATGTCAAATTAGTTTCAAATTTAGAATTAATTCCTATGTTCCCATCAATGATCATATCCCATATAAATTTTCAGAAATCCTTTGAGATTTAGGTTAAGCATAAGCTCAAAATTGGCAATTGGCCTACAGTTTGGAACTTTGGCGTTTGCCAGCCTCTATTATTCTATAAGATGGGGGGGATTAAATACAAAAATCAGCAAAAAAGCTACCAACATTTTCCCTTAATTTGGCTAATCTTGGCCCCAGTCTGCAGAACATGGGACATTTTTAACATATTCTGTGCAAACAATCATTAATTTCCTCCTATATTCACATGTATTTTACTGAGAACAGAAGCCAAAATAGAGGATTTCTTGGAGAACACGCTACCAGTTCCTGCAGTCTGGTAATCTTCCAACACTTGAAACTTCCAACATTTTTTCTCCTAAAATAAGTAGTTAGTAAATTTAATGGTACTAATGGAATATACTATTATTAATTAGGTAGTAATTACTATATGGGAATATATAGTAAACTGTAAAAGGTACTCTTAGTCTTGGACTCTTGGCACATATATTGCATTATTATTTCTCCAAAATAAAGTTTCTTGTCATGTCAGAGGACTTTATGCTATATATAATCCTATATTACCAAAAATTTAAACATGGGAAATATTGGAGGACTAGTCATTAGCCAAAATTATGAAAAATTGATGGCATCTTTTAATCTTAGAAAGTCTTAGAATAGTAAAGAGTTCACAGTTCAGTGCACCAAATAGCCTAATAGATACCTACACCTAGCTTAGCTACTGAGTACAGATTACAGACAAGACTAAGACTTCATCAACACTAGGTTTAGGTTACAGCAACACTAATAATATCTAGTGTCTACCAGGAACCTACCTTAAGCTTAAGGTTCAACCTAGCCTCTAGATAATTAATAATTAGGCCCTAATATTTTATAAATTATATCATATTATCAATCAAGCAGAGTAAGTTTGGCTGACATGGTGACAGCCAAATTGACCATGACACTTCATAAAATGCTATTTCGCATAACGGATAGCATATCTAGTACATACCAAGTCAGACCTAACGATCATAGCCTACATGCTAGGTAGGTACATAGGTACTTACCTTAATGGGAGACTTTAAAATTGAAAAGCCTGGTACCAGGTAGGCTAGGTACTTTACCGTACTTACCTATTTGTGTTAGGTAGAAAATTCTCTTTGGCTCTACTACCACTTTTTTATATTGCGATAACATGGGTATCTAATTATAACTCATACGAAGTAGAATTAGTCTGGTTAACAAATTTATGGTACCTATTTAATATTTAACTGGCGGTATATAACAGATTTAGAGTTTCGTTGGACTGACACAGTGACGCTACATTGCTCTGCTCGCATTGTTCCAATAATGTCGACGCTCATATAGTTTAGCATTATAATTTTCATCCAGTTACCAAAGTATTTCTCAAAATTTGTACTGGATAATTTTAATCAATGAATAAAATCTGAGGTCGAGTTTCCCAAGAATATTTAAATTATCGGTATCAAGGTCTTTTTAAAAGAACGTTCTGGATAATATATAATCCACTGTGCGGCAAATGGTTTATGATATAGCTACCTACTTCTGGGAGATCTGAAGCGCAAATTAATTTGCAAAATTAATGTATGTTTTATGAAGAAGTTCGTAATATGAACGAAAAGAACTTATATGTATGTCACAGAATATTTATGTAAGGAGTAACTAAAATGAATATACCTACATTTTGTGGTTTTATTGATTCAATGATTTTTATTTTTAATATTACTAGGATAATTTAAAACTCCTTATATGATTTATAAATGATAGTAATAAACAATGGAACGCAACATGTAACTCTATTTTATATTTTTTTACATAGGCCTAGGTACATTTTTGTAGGTACATAGTTTTTTTACATAATTTTTTACATACATTTTTGATATAGGCCTACATTTTTTACATAATTTTTTCAAATTAATATTTCTTTAGCTACCAAAAAAAATTTTACATAATTTTTTACAAAAAAAATTACATCAATTTTTTTACATTCATTTTTTACATAGTAAGTGGCTGTTATTTGTTTTGTCAACATCGCAGCGACAAATACTTAATATTAATTTGCATGTATAATTATAGTTGTTTTGCCAACATCGTGCCAACACTTGATATCTATCAAGCCGCCGATTGTTGGTTATTGACATCGTGCCGACAAATAATATTAGTCTGTCGGCCGACTGTTGTAAGAACGACGTCCTGACGACAAATAATATCCATCTGACGGCCGTATGTTGTGTAGCTGACGTTGTGCCGATGTCAAAATGAATCAATTTGCCGATGCACGACGTTGCCATAAGGTTACCGATGCACGCCAGCATACGGCCGACGTTGCAATGTTTGCTGGGTATTGTCTTCAAACTTTTAAACCCAACAAACTGATCAAAAAACTGATATACTAAAGGATATAGGTAATTATATCACTAACAAACATCTGTATTACTAACAATTAGAGTACCCGACCAAACAATCAACACACTAGGTAGCTGTATTTTATCACAGAAACAGAAAATACTTTCCATCTGGTAAAACAAAATTCCTAGGCAAACTTAACCATTTAGCTGCATAGAAATCAATTAGGAGAGGTTGAATGATAAATGAAACAGATAGGCTGAGATAGCTCATGCATATAAATTATTTTAAATTCTATGCATGGTGGTGAATTAAAAACAATTTAATCAAAACATTATTTTAATCAAACAGAGCGATATATGCATATCTCTCTGTTGAAAGACGAAACTATTCTCCAATACAGTAGGTAGTCAATAATACTATTTATTCAAAGTGCTATAATGGAATTATATACTTATTATTCAATACTCAATACTAACTAGTAATAATTAGATTTTAGAGGCACAGACAACAACTAGTATTTGACAATATAAATTTGTCACGTTTCTAACCGTAAATATATCCCCCATATCTTCTGCCATACAATAACAAAAACATAATGTTTCCTTTATTAACAGTTATTTTTTTATGCATCATGCGCATTTTGATCTTGTTTTATCTATATTTGTTAGGGGAAAAAAATTCAGGGTAATATTTATATGAACCTAAAATTTTCTAATTTTATTTAGTTTAAACATTCAAGAATATGTAATTTTCTAAAATTCTAATGAATACATTATATATAATATATATGTGATGGGTCAACCTCTTTGAAATTGTAAACTTAGCTATCTAATACTTAATCTTCTAGGCCCTAGGGTAATGTACATAGCGTTATTCCCCTAAACGGCGTCATCTTCTAACATAAGCTATTACCTACTTGAATTTCTTCAGAGCAGCGGCCATTATGAGGTTGAGATAGTTTTGATGTCTGACTAATTAAATTAGTTATACCTAGTAACAGTAATTACCTTTTTTGAAGCTATAACTTTATAAATAACAAGTTATACATATCTTCTTGCCTCCCTAATATCTTGGTAAGTTACTTAACATGAAATTAACCACCTATAGGTAGGTAGGTAGGTACTTCTAAGATCTAATTTTGAGGTGCCTAGATAATTTCAACTATTGTTTCCTAACTATCTACCTGTTTAAATAGTGACTTATAAATAGTTGCTAGGTAGTTACTTGGTTATTTAGTTAGCCCCTATACAACTACATCGCCTAAATATGATAAACAATATGTTTTTGGTTTGGTTGAAAAAACCTCTTCAGAATTCATTAATTAGATAGCTAGGTAGGTAGCTTCCTACCACCGTACTTAAACCTATTATTTAGTACATCTTTGCTAACTAGCTAATAACAATAAGGCCCTGTTACACGGTGCAAGTAAACATGCGAGTTGGCCTAGCGAGTTACTGTAGTGCAGCTACTCGCACAGTGTGACCGCATCAGTCCAGTAACTGTCATGTGCAAGAGGTTAGTAACTCGCAAGCGAGTTACTACAAAAAAATTGTTTTTACTCGCCACTCATGGGCGAGTAAGCCACTCGCCTGCGAAACTCGGATGTGAACTTGCATGGTGTTGCAACACAACAGTAACTCGTACGTCATGCAGATATACGTAGGTTTTTTCTATTCTAAACTTGAATAATTTTGTATTCAATTAGGTAGCCGATTTGTCATATTTTCGTTTGAATCGGCTTCATAATATTTGGGGTTTTATTTGATGGTTAATAAAGCACGTAAATCTTACATAAATTTGAGATTGCTATATTAAATATTATGAATAAAAAAATTTAATATCCTATAATAATTATCCAATTAATTAAAGGTTAATTGAATTAATTAAAGATTAAATCAAATAATAAAATGTTAATTAAATTAATAAAATGTGTATTAAATAAATAAAATTTTAATTAAATAAATAAAATTTTAATTAAATTAATAAAATGTTAATTAAATTAATAAAATGTTAATTAAATTAATAAAATGTTAATTAAATTAATAAAATGTTAATTTAATTAATAAAAAAGTTTTTTAGCTATTTATTAAATAAATATTATAATACACAATGCGACTGTAGGTTCAGTAACTGTCTATTAACAAGCCAGCAGCTCGCACTTGTGTGACCGGGTGGGGCGAGTCGAGCTACTCGCATGCGAGTACAGTGGGACAGCTACTCTCCACTATCATGACAGTAACTCGCACCGTGTAACATGGCCATTAGGTATATGTGGCTACCTAATTGTAGTTTAGCAGCTAATTAACAGTTCAATATGTTATAAACTACCTAAGTTTGGGGTAAGTTATGAGTTATCAATCGGTTTCACATTTTCGATCATGAAAAGTAGCTAAGCTACATATGATAACCATTGATGCGGGATCAGGTATGCCTATTTCTATTTGCATCCACGATAGTCACTAGCCTTAGATATCTATGAGGTAGCTACTTTGTACCTATCATGGATACAAATTGAGCTTAACAGTTTAGTGATTACTATAAGCATTTAGTTTGGGGAAACTATCTAGGCTTAGTTTGATTAGTCCTTAAAAATATTAGGACTCTTTCCCATTTGACGACCCCCACCAAATTTAATTCAAATTATTTTTTTTTTGGTCCATAGAATCCGAAAATCGAAACCGTTTTTTGTAGAAACTAATAGTTTTTGAGATATGAGGGTTTAAAGTTATTAATTTATTTCCTATATATTACTGAAGGATTGAGAACTAGGAGAACTCGTGTTTTCATTGAAATTACTTAGACAATATATTTTTTTGGCATGAAACAGTAATGTAGTTTGTTGTATCCGCTAGTTCGTTGTACTGCACACTTCATGATTGTTTAATGACCTGGCAGGAGGGTTCAGGGGGGGCGGCATGCCCCCGAAATACATATATCAAAAATATTTCCAGTTTCCGTGATATTTTAAAATTATTACTTCAAGACTGATATGTGTAATGGGGGGCGTGCCAACCCCCATACCCCCCTGCCAGGTCATTAAACAATCATGAAGTGTGCAGTACAACAAACTAGCGGATACAACAAACTACATTACCGTTTCATGCCAAAAATATATATTGTTTGACTAATTTCAATGAAAACACGAGTTTTTTCAAAGTTTTCAATCCTTCAGTGATACATAGGAAATAAATTACTTTAAACCCTCATCTCAAACACTATTAGTTTCTACAAAAAAACCGTTTAGATTTTCGGATTCTATGTAAAATACATATAAAAAAAATTTAAATTAAATCTGGCGGGGGTCGTCAAATGGGAGAGACCCAAAATTAGTGACAGATTCAGAATTATAGATTGGGGTACTGTCACGAGCCCCCTGGAACATAAGTCCCCACCCCAGTCACGAGTACCCCCCCCCCCTCTGTTTTTATCCTCATTTACCTAGTTAAACAAATGAAGAACTACTTAGATAGATATAACTGAGAGTTGCTAATGTAGTTTGTTGTATCCACTAGGTTGTTGTACTGTACAGTGTACACCTGATGATTGTTCAATGACCTGGCAGGGGGGTTATACATATATTTTATGTTTAGTCAGTAATAAACTACAAAAGTGTCAATAAGGATTAAATAAATATTAACTAATTAGCTATATGATTTGAAATCTTTCTCTCAAAAGTTTGTTTAAATGGCAATTTGAATTTAATCTTTTGACTGACTACTTTCTAAGTTTTTTCTAATTTACTATCAATATCTATAGAAGCCAAATTTTTTAAAGTATTAGAAATTTCATTTGCATTTCCTTGTGAACAAAGGTTGTATTGCAGATTAAAAGGTTAGCGCTGGGGTTGTGCTCACCAACTACTAGTTTAGACTCTTCAGCTTCATTTTTATCCACTCTTCATTTTCTTCTTGCATCAGTCTGTTATATATGTCCTTCCTTACTAAGTGACTTAATTTAAGGAGTAGCTTTTCTGCATCATGAGTTTTTTTTCACTTTCTGGCAGTAGGTCACTCTATTCAAGGAGAAACTTTTCTGACTTCTTTTTTAAGATTCGCATTCATTTTCCTTCTGATGTGGATGACATGGATTTGTTTTCAAAAATGGTTGCAAAGATTAATAGCTACATAAACAGCAAAATGTACAGTTAAATATAACTTTTATTTCAGAAATGTTTCTACCAGTGCTATTTCATATCACCACACGTTCTGTGTTACAAAGGAAGTGGCTCCATTGGTAACAAGTGATTATTCTGCTTTGCTACCTGGTCCTGTTCCCATTAGAGAATGAGAAGACCCCATCTTCCTGATGTTAAATCAAATGGAAATTGCTAGAGTCTAGTAAGTAGCTACATAGTATAGCTAATTTAGGTTCTATACCAATTATATAAGTCAAATACCCATAAATTAAATAAAAAATCTTATATATAATATCAGGGATATAATATCCATATTATGTATATCGTTACTAGTTGCTTCTTACTGGTATGTATATTACCTCTTAAATATAATTTGAATTTGTTGTAAAAATGAACCATTATTCTATATTTATAAAGTTCGTAGCTACATCAAGTAGCTAGAAATGTTCTCAAATTTATTAGAAATCTATAGCTAAGATGATGTATTGTCATATGAAAATTAATTGAAATCTTCCTGAAGTTCAAGTTTATCATTACTAATTATTTTAATTTTATGAGAATCAAACTTTTTCTTTCTCTACTGAGCAATTAAATTGCATTACAAAACTTATTCTGAAATATACCTCATTGGACAGAAAATGAACAAGATAGCTACACATTATTTAAATTTCCATTCAAAATGAATATAAATTAAATCAATATTGTACTGAAGATTAATAAAAACAGTTAAAATCATCATCTCAATTACAAAGTTTTATTTCTAATGTATATACATAACATGTTTTTCTTAATATAGGAACATTGAAGGTACAATTAAATATAATATTCTCTCGCTTTCAGTTGAAGAGTGAAAAGGCTATCGTATCGTTCTTGGATGATCCCATTGAGGAATATGGCAGTCTTCTATTGGGCCATTGCTGAGGTAAAGGTTACAGTTTTTTTTCAATGAGAATATTTTAAAATAAATCCAGTTGAATATTCTACACTTTAATTTTTTAATTGGTTTTAGTGTTCTCTTATCTTCTTCAAATATTGGTTAAATTACTTCTTGAATACTTTATTACAATTGGTATTGGTTATAGTCGCAATTTCAGTTACACAAAAAACTAAAGTATGTGCACTCGGTAGAGCGCATACCTTCGCCGCCGCTTTGACCCGTTCTCTCCCAAAATTCGATAAACTGCTAACCGGATAATAACCAATCGTCCCACCTAGTTTCATGCAATATGGTTTAATACTTTTGAGTTATAAATGACCTTGACCTTTGACCCGATCGCTCCCAAAATCTAACAAAATGGTTTCTGCATATTGACCAATCTTCCCACCAAGTTTCATGCAATATGGTTCAATATTTTTGAGTTATAAATGACTGACTTTTGACCGTGTCACTCCCATTATTCTACCATCAGGTCACTGGACATTGAGCAATTGCTTCACCAAATTTCAGGCAATTTGGTTGAACACTTTTTCAATTAAGCGAGTATCAAGATGATGAATAATTAAATATATATACCACGGCTAAAATATGACCTTCCAGCATTCTTCGAAGTTAAATATTTAATTTAACTAGTATAAATGTTGGGTTCATTTATGTCTTAGTTGTACTTGGTCAATGTATTAACTACTAACGGATTTGATTTCTTGATGTACTTCGCTCTCTTATATACAATCAAAAATTATCATTTAATTTCAGATTGAAGATTTTCAGTATGCATGACCTCTAAGTGTAGTGCATGTACTACTCCAGCATGGAAAATAGGAGGCAGAAAGCAGAGATAGCATTCACAAATTATCATCTAGCTACAACGCAGTTTAAAGTGAGTTTAAATTTAAATATAATTTTCATGGATTTAATTCCATATAATATGAGAACTCGTCAATACATAATATGTTTAACGGTAGGTACTACACCGTCTAATTGCTTCGGTTATTGAAATCATTTTGTTAGCTACTAAAAATCCTCTTCAACCTGCTTTCCCAAAAACTCTTCCTGCTCTTTTACTTTCGCTTATCTCTCGGTAAAAAGGACAGACTATCCTCAGTCAATAATTACAGCCGGGTAGATTGGCTAGTGTATCATATATGAAATGTTTTTTTTTAAACTTTTCATAGTGTTTGTGATTATGCTACAGAAAAGTTTCTGCTGTTAAAAACAAACTTTCTATATCTAATGATCACCTGATGAAAATGATCAGTGAAATATTGCTAAAACATTTTCATTCAACTTCATTTCAGTTTATATAGCTACTGCTGAAGTGTTTAAATTAATGAAATACTCTTTAATTCGTATCGTTGTAATTTGTATTATGAATTTTCCTGATTATTGACAGTTATATCGTTGTTTAAGATTTTTGATCTTTTGCCCATATATTAAAAAAAATTGTATATTATATCAGGGTTGAAATATCTATATTGTGTATTGTAACTAGTTGTTTCTTTATGTGATGTGACCTCCAAAAGCTCTATTCTAAATCGGAGTAAAATGTGAATGGAAAAACAGGGAAGCTAGCATCCCTTGGCACCAACATTTATAATTTGAATTCCCTGTTTTCTATTTTTTCCTTTTTCAACCCTTATCAGATGGTAATTCTAGTGTTATGCTCTTTAAACATAACTGACAAATATTAGATTTTTCATTTTCCTCTTCTATACGTTTGTGCATTCACAGGTGCCTGTGTCAGTTTTCGTTAAATTCCAGTACCATAATTTGTGATTTTTTTAAAATAAAAAACTCTATTTATTTCCAGGAATCCATCATGTGCTCATTATGGGTCATCCGTCTTAAGGAATTATTCGGATAATCAAGAAGCATCGATGGTCAATTGTCTTCGATGGAAAGAAAAGTCTCCCTATTAAGCGACCGTTCAAATCCATGGTCTCTTATCTATGCGCTGGTTCGACACTTTGCCTGCGGTAGCAGAGTATTCAACCTACTATTTGGAACGTAATTCCACTGCCCCCTCTTATCCGGGGCCTTTTCCTCTCCGTGTCTCTTTGAATCCCTTTGTAGTGGATAGAGACAACTTTTAAACATTTAAAATAAAAACAATCCACCGACAGCTCAACACTTATCTGCAAAGTGATTAGTTTTTAATAACAACCTTCATCATATCTTGTGGCAACATTAATTTCTCTCATCATTTGGCTTCAACAATGTTATAATTTTGCCGAAAATTGGAAAACTCAATTTAATTATTCATATTTCACATTTTTATGTGACTAAACTGTCGTCTATATTTATATTCTAAAATGTCTGCTTGTAAAAACTATTTATTAGTTCTTAAATATTAAGTATTAGACCTAAATTTTCAGTTTAGAAGTCCTAAAATTCTTTTACATAGATCTTAATTGAGGGTTCGGCCTCAAGCTCAAAACTGTTAACTTTTGATTGAAAAGTATTTGAATAGCATACTAAGTCAGTTTGAAATAGAATAATGGTTAATAACTGTTTATTTACTTTATTTTGAAAATTAAGAGATGGCATAAAAAGATTGGTTGTTGGAGAAGGCTTAAAATCTGTTCAAAATCTTCAGGTGACTCTGTTCATGAAGCAGCTTTCATTTCGGACTGCTTCTCCAAGCTTTTCCAATCAGTGGTTTGGTAATTAAGTTTCGAAACATGTTTTAACCTCTACTAAATAAATTTTGAAAACAGAGAATCTCCATCTCCATTAGACTCTTGAGTGTAGAAGTTATTTATAAATTTAAATAAGGTATTCTTCGTCTTATTCGTGTGCTTCAATTTACAGCTCTCATGAATTAAAAAAATATGTTTAGATTTTATGGCTCTATTGAATTTGTTATACTGTATGTTCCATTTTATTTCTAATTAACTTTGTTTTGCATATTAACAGAAGTTTTCTCAGAGCTTCTAAGATTTTTGAATATGTTATTATAAAATTACTAAATTGTTTTAGAGTCGGTCTGCTTCTTTACGTTTCTTGTATTTATTTTTCTAGTTTTAGGTCTAGTTTCTGTCTATTTATATGCAGTTGTGCTTGTTATATCGTTCTAATGTTAATGAATAATAATCTTATTATCGTTTTTTTTAGTGTTCAATTGAATTAATCCCCCCGTCTTACGCCGTGGTATATCCATCGGCTAAATGACGGAGGAAATCCCCCGTCGCACGCCGTGGTATATCCCTCGGCTAAATGACGGAGAAAATCCCCCGTCGTACGCCGTGGTATATCCCTCTGCTAAATAACGGACGAAATCCCCCGTCGTACGCCGTGGTATATCCCTCTGCTAAATAACGGACGAAATCCCCCGTCGTACGCCGTGGTATATCCCTCGGTTAAATGATGGAGGAAATCCCCCGTCGTACGCAGTGGTATATCCCTCGGTTAAATGATGGAGGAAATACCCCGTCGTACGCCGTGGTATATCCCTCTGCTAAATGACGGTGAAAATCCCCCGTCGTACGCCGTGGTATATCCCACGGCTAAATGACGGTGGAATTCCTCCGTCGCGTGACGTGGTGTACCCCACGGCGGCACGCCGTGGTTTATCCGTGGTTTAGCCGTCGTGCTGCTGTGGGATTTTAGATCATCCCACGTCGTACCCCACGGCGAAAATCCCTCTCAGATGTACCCCACGTCAAAATTACGACGGCGTACGCCGAGGGATTTTTGATGAAATGTTAGCTGGGAAGTAGACTCTTTATGCCAAAATCGTTAATATTCGTTTTTGTAACACGGAGCACAATTCTTTTCAACTTCATTGCGATAAATTTACGAATCTTCTCTACGATTTAACGCTTTCTTCTGTGAGAAATATTGATTCTAACTCTCTGGTGCAAAATGAAACCATATCTCTCAAGAGGGAGATTCATCTGCCAATAAATTGGCTTTCATACCCGTAAAGTCAGGGGTTATTTCAATAGCCAAAACTGAAATTGAGAATGCATTTTGCTGTAGAATATGAAAACATATTGCAATTTGGATAAAGTAATAAAATATTCGAAAGAAAAGAGGGAAAATAAACTATTTATTAGTTATGAAAGGGGGATCAATTCACCAAGTGATCATCTACTCCCTGATAAATGGTGCATGCATGTATAATGATATATTTATTGATAAATAGATGCATTCCTATTGCTAATTCCACGAGTATTTAGGAATATATTCGATATCGATCAAATATCCAAAATAAAAACCATATATCGTAAATTATATATTGTGTTACTATCGATTCCACCTGGTGTAAATCCAACATCATAAGTGATTTCTTACAATGAGTTTATTAGTATTGAATTAATTTGAAGTATATTAATAATTATATTTGAATGGTATTTTCTCTCATAATAAAATCGAAATTGTTTCTGTTCATAAACACTTACTGCCAATATTCGAAAAGGCTTATAGTCAGTGTTAAAGATTTTATTGTTAACACAAAGTTATACTTTATTTAAATTAGATTCATTTAATTCATTTGTTCGTAATAATTGGTTTGAGGAAATTCTTTCAAATTTAAATCATGATTTCGATTGAACTAACTTATATAGTGACTAGAGTATTAAATTACCGATAGTTTCAACACCATTGGAATGCTTAGACAATAAGTGAGTGAATGAAAATTCTGGTTATACAAATATAAAAACATTGTAAATTCTGTAAATTTATTTTAAGGTACTAACCCTCCCATGCTGTTAAAGTAATCATTGTTGTCACACTTGAATTTATAGTGCACTTCATTCAGCTTATTCCACGTATAATAGTCACATATATAATAATTTGTTGTCGTAATATTCTTGCAGTATTGGCAATATCAATTATATTTGATGTGAACATTAAATTCTGGTAGCTATTTGTAATGTCTATTTTAGTAAACCTAATTGGATACTTCATGAGAGCAATATTCAGCTAAATTAACCACCAAATATTAACGACTATCATAAGGTAGTTATTTTTGAGAAGTATACCTAATGGACGTAGTAAGGCATATATATTCTGAAGTCCTGTTGCTGGATAACTCTCTTGCACATATGTACATTAAACAGTTCAAGGGGGGAGGGGGGATTTATCAAATATTCGTAAACGTGAGTAAATGTATTCTTCTGACAGTAAAATACTTAAATAAATGATACTGCTTTATATATTATATGTATAAAGATACAAACTATTGTATAATATTGATAAACTAGTAATTAATGCATTTCTTTCATTTTTAGAGTTGAAAAAATTACTCATACATCACTAAAAAATATTTTTTTTCCAATACTGTATATTTGTATATAATACAAATATAAAACCTTAAGTGGTATTTTGTCCCATTATTCTTGACTATTGTTTTCAATGTTCTTGATACTTGTTTGTGCTTTTTTTTAATTTATATTTATCAAATACCACCATTATTTTCGAGTTTGTTCAAGTCTGGGGACTAACATGGGCAGTTGGGTAATGCAAGACATTTACGTTAAAATGAATTACTGAAAATAAACTTGATGTCTTGTATTGAGCAAATCACTCTGCATACTTGAATTCAATGAAGAATATATGACGACATTTACAAAAAGAACACGATCATCACCTAATCTTCCAAAGAAGATTATAGGACAAAATGTCATTCAATTCAGGTATACAGGAATAGACTTAAAGCTGTTAAACTCAATATAGGATGAACTCAGAATATAGATTTAAAACTATTTTTTTATGAAATAATTTTTTAGACAGATAAAATGAAAAAAAAATGATTCAAGAGAATGGACGTATTCTTTCATTTTATTGTCGAAAAATTCTATTTTTTCGAAACAAGATATAATAATGTTTTCAATTTATTATTTTGAGTATATTCTATATTGAGTTTAACAGCTTTTAACCTATTTCTATACGTTTCAATTGGCTGATATTTTTGTCAATATGAATGGCAGAATATCTTCCAGCTCTCGAAATTTTTTGGTACTCTTTTCAAAATATAAATCATCAAATGTCCCATTGGGTTCAAGCCTGCGGACTAGTTTGGTCATTGCAATACATCTACGAAATTTTCAGTAAACCATTTTACTGCTCGAAAAAAAAAGTCGAAAATTTAAGGCGATATTTGAAAAAATCAAACTGGGAAAAGAGCACTGACAAATTATTGTAAATGATATGTCTAGAAGAATGGGAAAAAATAAAATGTAATATGTAAAAATCATCAATTAAAGTTTAACAATACATGGCATGATATAAAGATATTAGTTTTCTGGGTCGTGTCACAATACTTTTTTCACCAGTGAAAATCGTTCAATTTTATTAATATTGGTCAAGTTATTATTTTAACAATTTATTACTATTTTATAATAATATGTCGTCATACATATTTTTTCTCCAATCATGAAAATCTATTTTTTACGTGTATGAATATTTGCTTCCCTCACTGTTAATATACAAATTTCGTTCTTTTCGGTACTTCTCATTTTTTAGAAAATGCACAATACTTTACAAGTGTTGACTTATAATGCAAAATATAGGAAGATTCAATAGTTAAACATATAACTATAGTGTATACAAAAATTTTGTATTGACTTATTGACGAACAATAATTTAGTTATGAGCAAATTTATAGTCTCTCTCAAGTTTCAAATTTTTGATTACCAATTTATTTTGCTTTTTCAATATGAAAATAAATAATTAAACCTTTTTTTCAAAAAATACTTTAGTACTTTAGACCAAATGAACTAAATTTTTCGACACATTTCATATAATTTCACTTTCTGTTGATTCGCATTTGTTCTGAGCAATGGTGTTTCTCCTGAATTGTATGTTATAATCAGAAAAATTTCTCACGATTGCGAGATTAACTCTTCAAACATAATTGGTTTTAATGACTGACTACAATTTACCTTATGATCTTCATTAAAATATGATTATTTATTTTTATATTCAGCTTCCGGTTTCAAATTTTAAATATTTTTATTATTTATGAAATCAATAAAAATATAGAGAATGAAATAGGCAGTAACTATCGATGCTGAAGAGAATATTCTGCAAGGTTGTTAGATGATTTAAACAGGAATTTTCAAAAAAGGCTGGATATAATTCTAAAATATTCAACTTTTAGCTTTAACCTGTTATTTTCCTTTTTCTTTGTTATTCAGTAAATTCGATTTATTTTATTTATAAATCCCATCGTTAGTTCATTGAGAGAAAATGCATGATAATTAACCAGGAAATAATTTCAATGTGCGATTTATTCTGTATATGGCACTATTTATTCATATTTGGTAGCAGGTGTATTCAATCCTGACAAATTTTACCCCCCGGTAAATTCAGTAAAGTATATATAAACAATCGGAAAATATTTGATAAAAAAAATGAAGTATACAAAAAAAAAATATCTACCTAGCAATAAAACAAATATATATTTCTCAGAAATGAAAATTTTAAAAAGATGTAGTCTATTTTTCCATTTGACAATAGCACAACGTTGCTATTGTATACAATGCATTATTCCACTGCGGTAATAAAATCCTATGAAAAATTTAACCATGTAAGCTAGAAGAAAACTTATCCATTTTATTTTGAGCATATATTCATTAGCATTTTTATAAGATCAACTGAAAATTCATTCTTTACTGGATCACAGTGTAGTTCATTAGCATACCGCACAATTCAGGACTTTTGAAAGATTCGTTAAGCTCACTTTCATTAATACACTTAGATACAGATTTTAACATAAGAACATTAGAACCCTCTGAAGGTAAATATCCTTTACCTTCAGAGTGTAATGTCATCTTCCATCAGCAGAACGCATAACGTAGGATTTTAGCTTTAAAATGGTATAATACTTTTCATTGTAATCAGTAAATTTTATTCAATTAATTCTACAGTACAACTGCCATACATACACAGAACTATGAATTAAAATTTTGTAATGCACATTGTAAATTAACCGCATTCTTTCATGAATTAATGGAAGTATATTTAATGAGAAGTATATTATTATTTTAACCTAAAAAATAGTATAATAATGTTAATCGTATAGCTATGAATTATACATGAAGAAGCTAAACAATAAATATTGACGGTAGATTCAGAATTGTAAGTTGAATTAAATACTAAACTTATTTATTTATTAAATTCATTTTCATATTTTTTCATGCTTAACCAATTTGAACACTTAATTAATCTAATGGTTGACAAAGCGGTTAAATCGTTAGATGCAAAACATAGTTTATCAAACATTACAGAATACAAAGAAAAGTAAAATCATATGCTTTAAGGGTTAACATTTCTAGTGAGTGTGATTTTGCAACGTTACATTTAAGAATTCCATTCACTTAACACTGGTCGTATATGGGTTAATTAGAATTTTGGTTAGCTACATAGAAATAATAAAATTCAGCGATATAATAAAATTTAGGACAAATTTATTGAAAAAATATTTTAGTTAGGTATAATTATTCTGGAACTTTGGCAATTTCGAAATATATTTAAGAGATGTAATATGAGGAAACGATTGAAAAACAAATTCAAATTTCAAAAGAACCAAGGAAAAAAACTTTGTAAGATAAGCTATAATAAAGAAATACAAAATTACTCCCATGTATCAATGCTCATTTGGTCGGGAATAAAAAGTCAAAGATTTTATTTTTAGATGGCCATTTGTTAAATCCTACTTAACCATGAATAAATAACTCAAATGATATCCTTGGACATTTGGACAATATTTAGAGGTAGTGCAAGTCAATTGAAATCTTATCCTCATATAGAAAAATACAAATATTCATTATATGAAAATGTAATTCAAAGGTTACATGTTTAGCAAGTTAATATTAATTCCTTTTTAAAAGGAAACTGCAGTATATGTTCTAACAACAATGGTTGGATGAGGTGTGGAGGGGATAGACTGGCAGAAACAACTCATTCAATGCTTTCGTTTTTTGGTTATAAGTTGTTGTTTTGGATTCTAGGACAAAAACTCCCGTGGTCAAAATCTCTTCATGTAGAATAAATGCAATAATCTCCCCAATATTAAAACCCTGTTCAATAATTCCTACTTACCTATAAAAGAACATTTTGGTTAAATAAAATGAACACGTAAACTACCCCAGGTTTAAAAAAAGCCTTTGGTCAAATTCATTTCACATCACTTTTACTCGAAGTCAAAATACCAAATGGAAAATATAATCTTAATAACAAGTAGTATTTGCATGACATCATCTTACAGTTAATAACGCGGTTGGACCTTTTTCTCAACCGTTTTATCACATGTTTAATGAAAAATAAACAGCTTTTAATGATCAACAAAAGGTTTAATTTGCTACAATGAAAATGCAAGTTACCTAGTATTGTAATAAATGATAATAAATGATTACTATTAATGATTAACCAGTAACCAGATTTAACCTGTAAAGTGGGGTGGAACTTAACGGGGTGGAATATACCTATCGTGGAATATATCGGGGTGGAATATACCGGTCATCATATAAAGACTCACAAACTATTCTAATGTAGAGAAAAATTTTGCATTGTTGTACTGTATAAAATTGGCTAAGTAAAAAACTTCAAAATTGACAATTTCATTCTTTTAATATTAAATATATACGATAACATTCATCAATATAAACTCATCTAATAAATTATTTTTCTGATAATCATTAGGTTCTTATGTAACATAATTTTTTTATGATTTTAACAATAAACTCCGTAATTGCAGGCTTTCAAGTCCCATGTCAAGGCTTGATATTTTCTGAAGAAGTTTTAATCTTTAGATCGGTTTCTAATATTCTGTGCGCTTCCTTCCTGTTAGTTTTTATCATTTTTAGATGTCACTCACTATCAAGTCAGTGTCAACATTTTTAGCAATTACGCCAAGATGGAGTTTGATAACTTTTCCAAGGGAAATTATTTACAGTAGTGACATTATTCTGATATTCCAATAGTAATATTATACGCAAGCGAAAACGAAGGTATATTATGTAGCATGCTCTACGCATTCAAATTTTGAAAATTAATGTTTTGTGTTTGCATACATTGGTAACTTAAAAATATATAGGGTCGGACGGGGTATCACTGCTTATACCCTTTTATGGGGTATCACTCCGCACCCCTTATAATTTTAAAGCAACTTGATTTTGCCTAAATGTGATTGCACCATCATTTCAAGCATCTTCTTTTCTCCCATAAACATCATGAAGCACCATTATCCTCTTATTATTTCTAAAGCTGAGTAGCGATACATGTAGTGTCCTCAGAACAATCTGAAAAAAGTTTGCGCTGGTGATTTTTAAATCCTGCAAGCTCTCCAATAACTCTTTTACCAAAATTTATTGATTCATATTGTTTTAACATGTTAGCACAAACATTAACAGTTACATTATGTCAAAGGTACAGAGGGGTATCACTGCGCATCATTAATAACCATATTTGTATGTAAATAAATATAAAAATATGAGTTTTAGCTCAAAATAGGGAGAGTGAGAATTTAGAGGGGGGGGGGGGGGTGAGAGGTTTTATCGTATTATATTACTTGATATAAGTTGCTAGCTAATAGCGTGAAATTTAAATGTTAAATTTGTTGCAGATTCATTAAGTATGTGTTTAAAAAGCAAGGGACAAGTAAGTTGGGGAGAGGGCATGTATAGAGGGAAACATAGACGTTTAGATGAGGGGGAGGAGGAGGATATAGATGTGGGAGAGGGAGAAATGGATTGTGGAGAGAGGGTAATAGATGGGGGAAGAGAGGGATTTAGATGGGAAGAGAGGGATATTTCGATGAGGAGAGAGTGTGATTAAAATGGTAGGAGAGGGGTATTTAGATGGGAAGAGAGAGGGATTAAGATGGGAGGAGAGGGATATTTAGATGGGGAAAGAAGGGGCTTTAGATAGGGGTAGGAGGGGCATTAAAATGTGGACATGAGGTATTTATGTGTGAGAGAGAAGTGCTGTATTTATGCAATGCGCAGTAATACCCCTTCATGTGCGCAGTGATACCCCGATGCACTCACTAAAAGTTACGCACAAAAAATTGTCAATAAGTATTTTATTTATTTAGGTATTATTTCGAAACTGGTTGAGAACAATCATCATTCATGACCATTTCATCACAAGAAAAAGAGTTTCTCTAGTACCTTTAGTTTTCAAGTAAATACGGAGTTTGCGGGATTGTGCGCAGTGATACTCCGCCCGACCCTTGAAAAAAAAAATTAATCGGCTCGAACGAAAAGTATAATAAGCCATAAGGGGTTTACAAAAACATCACTGTTTCTTTTTTTCAAAATTAGAAGTGAAATGAAAGTGAGAATATGTACTTATTAGGGTTAATCCACACAATAGCTCCGGTCACGGTTCGCTCTTGCTCCTGTCCCTTCCGTATCATCTAATTTCCGCCGCAAGAAAATTCGCCGTAAGAAAATTTGCCGCAAGGAATTTTTGCCGTGAAGATTTTTTTAACTCTCGACTTGAGAGCCCCAGACAAAATTAAGTGATCACCACAATAACTGTTAGAATTGAGAGAGTAACAATAGTTTAACAAGACACTTTGATAGCAAATAATAACAATTTCATACAAAGTTGTTGGTCCTGCGACCTCCAGATACACATAAATGCATCTAGACGGAAGAGTATACTCCCAACCCTTGGTGAAAATTAAGCATAAATGTCCAATGGAGTTCGCGGGATTTGAACCCTGGACCAGGGTTCGAATTCCGCAAACTCCATTGGACATTTAAATTTCATACAGGGAAAAAATGAAATTGAATGGACAATCAAACTTAATTATCTGTTCTTAGATTGCTCTTTATTTCTTATTAAACTTAATTTTGATGATGTCATGGAAATTTACATGATATCAGTTTGTAAACTTGTTACCAAATGCAATTAGACTACCAGCTTCTGTTATGTTTTATTGTCCATCAAATAAAATTGATTAATTTTCATTTTTACCATGTTTATCACTTTTTATAACTTTACTTGCAATTTTAAGGGGTAGCTATAGGATTATGTTCTTCAACTACGAGGTATTATATTTTTGTATTATCGTCTCGTATGCCTCATTTACTATTACCTTTTCATTTTCTTCTTCCATCCGTGAGTGCAGTGACCGGTACTTGTGTGATTTTTCGTCACCTTCCTTGGTAAGTAGCGTAGCTTTTTGTAAGTAGCTTTTCTGCATCCATGAGCATTATCACTGATGGTTCACAAAGCTTATTGTTCACGAAGCCACATTCCTTTATGACTGCTTCTTCCAGTCCCTTGTACTTAATTTAATTTTGACATAAGCGATATTGCCTTTGGTTCCAAAGCATACGTTAAATCCATACTAAAATTAAATTAAAATAAAACTGAAAATCAGAATAAAGTCACTATTCATATATAAATAGAATGCTTTCTCTTTATATCAGTATTCTATTAACGGGGGCTGGAGAAGGACTCTAGCAATTATTTTGGTGATCACTTCAAATTATTTGTCTGTGGTTTTTAAGCCGAAAGTTAAAAATCAAATTTACGGCGAACATTCCTTACGGCGAAAATTACTTGCGGTAAAATTTCCTAGTACCATATAAGCCTCTAATGTAATAAATATGTAAAACATTCAAGAAAAAAACACTGAACTGGACCTCGACTGGAGCGCTGTGGCAGTTCACACCGGCAACGCTCCGATCACGCTCCAGTCAAAATAACTTCTGATTTGATCGTGACCGGAGTGAGAGCGGAGCGAGACCTGACCGACACTGCCTGTGTGAATGTTTTAGGTGAAATTCATTAAAGAATATTGGACCGGACCGTGACTGGATCGTGACCAAAGCTATGGTATGAATCAGCCCTAATTGTTATTATTTCTGTGACGAAAGAATGTGACATAATTACCGAAAATATATTGATACATTTTTCTTTGCCGATTATTTACGGTTGAAATAAGAAAAACTTATCAAAGTAAGCGATATTTAAATTCTAATTGATTAATCAAAAATAATTAATAATTGTGACCTAATTCTAATAAATATTTAAAATGGGATAGAAAATAAAATTAATATATTACTTGGTTAGTTTCGATTTTATAGAACTATGTAATAATGCGTAATGTTTCGGTTAATTTTTTTTGTCAGTAGTCTGTTTTATGTAGCATTTCAACTCGTATCTATTAATTACTTTAGTTGATGGAAAATATCTTTTTACCGGCACCAAATTATTTGAAATGTACACACAGAGAAATCGAAGCATATTTTAAAGAAAAACTATCTTCTTTAATTTATTTTCTTTGGTTGAAAGTGTTACTAGAGCTTTAGATTAAAGAAAGTAGCTTTCTTTGGAAGCATTTTGACGCATATTTCTTTCCTATTAACCTTTTATTTATTTCTCTTAAAGCTTTTTCACTGATGAGTCGAATATTTCTTTGTTACAAATCTGTTCTGTTATTGTCTCAAATCGAAATATTGCTTTGAAATTTTCGCGGGCTTTTCTGAAGTGAGCGTCATATCATTAAGTTCTTTGAAGTGATCAAGGTAGGTTCTCAGTTAGTTGCTCAGTTATGAATCCTTTCGTATATAAATTAGATATTTTCATTTATTTATATAATTATACTGAATTATTAGTTGGCAAAGCATAGTTTTTAGAACATGGTCAGCATTTTTCCTTTAATTATAAATGTTAATACTCTTAACTAGGTATTCATAGGTTCACAGTGTCCTGCTACCTATTTACTTGAGAAATTTAAATGCTATTTCATAGGTGACTTCTTCCTTTCATTACCCTTTAGTAATGAACTAGGCTAACGTAAGTTACAACTTAACTGAAAATATATCTCACTGCGCCTGAAATAAGTTAGGTAGGTAGTTTTATATCCAAGCCCTACCTACTCTTATTGTTTATTTACCTAACCTAAGCTACCCATACCTAATCGCTATTTGTTCTTATTGTAATGTTTACCTTAACTAGTAGTACTATCAATTATTCAATATATTGTATGCAATGACTTAAAGTTTGTTAACTACCTAACTTAGGCTAACTAGAGTTCAGTTAAGATTGTGGCTCCAGTGTTTCAAAGTGCCAGTCTGCAAAATATGGAACATTTTTCAGAGAGTTTCTGAGGTGAACCTAAACCATATCTTAGGGATATTTTAGAACCATTGAAGAATATCTTTAATTGAATCCTATGTTTCCATTAATTTAGCTGAAGGAATTTTTATATACTCAAAATTTCAGAGAGATAATCAGTGATCATTTTTGAATTTTCATCTGAGAGTAACTATCACAAATTTAAATCACCAAAAGTCATATGGTCACATTATTCAGAGCAGGGTAACATATTTCTAAACTTAGTGATAATTTAAAAAATCTGAAATTTCATTATTTTAATTAGCTCCCAAGTTACCTATAAAAAGTAAAATTTTGAATTAAAAATGGGTGGATATGTGTAGAAAGGAAAAAAAACTATTTACTATTGAATCAATATAGATTGAATTACCTATTGCTCCTAAACTTCTACCTAATAGCTACTTATAAGGCTGTTAATGATTTGATAAGATCTAATTTATATTTGAAAATTTGAAGATACCTAATTCTTAGGAATTTCTAAGCCAATCTGTTGAAACTGGTAAAGTGTTCACAATAGCAGAGATTACTTTTTTTGTGTTTATATGATTAATATTGGAATCATCAGCTCCCAAAATCAAAAATCAATGAAAATAGTTAAATATCACACTGATGCTGATGCAGAGTAGCTCTCCAGATTTATTTATCCTAACCAAATTATTGGCAATATTTCCTCTTAGTCCTCTGCAGAATATGGGATATTTTAAAAACCTCTTTTACAAATAGTGAAATAATTCATTTGTTTTCAATTTCTTTCAAATTAATTAAGTTGCCTGAGTCCTGAAATTTAATGTTTGATGCAGTAAATGTCTTTAAATTATATGAAATGAAGTTAACTTTGTTTAAACCTTTAATTTTTATTTTCAGGTGGAACTTCACTGCATTATATCTACAGATAAAGACTGACCATATTCACACAATTGGGAGAAAGTGCACTGAACTTTATTCCAAAGTCTTGAAAAGGATAAGTTTCTAAGAGGACACAAAAATTTCTGATCAACTGTTCAGGTGTGTTATAGCTACCTATACCTAAGCCAACTTATTCAATACATTAGGATCTATTATTGTATATGATATATGAAACAGTTAATTTAAAGTGGTTTTTTCTCTGCAGATGATGAATATCAAGTTCATATATTCTGGAGGTATGCTTCACCTATACCTGTAGGAGATCAAGAATAGGGTGAATGTGTGGAGACATACATCTTCTGAATGGGAAGATGATCTTATGCTTCTGCTGAGTGTAATTTCATTGCTATATTATTTCAATCTATTGCATATAAAACTTCATTTATGTTATTTCTTCCCCAATCTATCTACAAAACTATCTTCAAAGAAAGAAATATTTATTATAAAGCATGTAAGTCTTTAGAAAGAAGAACCAGTTTGTTAGTATAAAAGAAATTATTACTTTTTAATAAATATACATTATATTAGAGTGAAAGAAAGCTCTATTATATGTAAAGAATATTTATATTATAAATAAAGATACTAATTCATTGGTTTAAATAAATATTACTTTATATTAAATCTTTGATGCATTTATACTAAAGAAAGATACATTTATTGCAAAGAAAACATTTATTCTATTCAATGAAAGTTTTCTTTATGGAGAAGAAATAATATATTTCTCCTAAACCACTCCTAGATTTGAAATAAATAACTAATTTTATTTGTTACAAAGAAAATTCTAAAATTTATATCGTATTTTTTATTTCACTCAAAGAAAAGAAATCTTATATGTGAATAAAAATTTTATTTGTCCCAAAACTAGAACATTTCTTTACCAGAAAGAAAATAATTAATTAATGCATATATAAAGTGACTTTTTTCTTTGGGAGAAAGAAAAATTTTTCTGTGTGTAATGTGTTTGATCTCATCTTTTTATTGATGTACTCAAATTTAAATAAATTTGAAATGAATATGTTATTCATATAGATGTTCATGGAAATATTGTACATATATAGGTTTGGTATCAATTGGTATCAATTTAATCGATTATGAAAGAATAAAAATGTAAACAGAATAACTACCAAATAATTCATTATATGTGTATCTTCTAATTCATGCAAATTTGTGTCTAAGGATTGTATTTCTGTGAAATTTGTACGAGTAAACTCAATTTTTTTAAATTATTATGTTCTCTAATATCAAACCTTGGTATCTTTTTAACTTCTTGGTATCAGTATTTAAATCGTTCAGGCAACTCTATAGGGACTAATTATCACATTTTTTACTGCTTTGTATTTACTGAAGTACCTCGTAACAGTCTACTGTATGAATAACTTAATTATTATACGCTGTGGTAATTAGTCTAACATCATCAATGAATTACTCTGCCAAATTAAGTCCGACAATTTTGGGAATTGGATAGAAATAGCAATATAAGTATATATAATGCAGGAGTTAAGAGATTAAATTACCATCGTTCTAATGTATATTCATATAGAAAGTATACGTTAATTAGAAATAACATATAAATATAAAGTTGTAATCAAAATTTAAAGATATTTTAATAGCAACCATAAGAATGTAATTAATAGCAGGACAAACTGATTATTGGGATTTATTTTAAAATTGATTTTCATATTCTAATAAATTATATGAAATAAACATAAAATACAATAATAATTGATTATTGATAAAGTAATTAATTAGAAATCTAATTACCTAAATAAATTAATTCAAAAACATAAGATTTATTCACTCTGAAAGATTTATTTGTCATAAAATTTTTAGTACGTACTAAAAAAGTGGTATTTTTATTGCTAAATTGTTAAGTTAATTGAGTATTAATTACTGATTAATAATTATATTTAAAAATCCTTTCTTTTGAATCCTATTTGTAATTGATAGTCAATATAATTTTCTCGTCCTAATTCAAAACTCTTTTATTTCATCCCAGTAGAAATGTATTGACTAATTAAAATGGAAACAAATTACCTATGATTACACAGGAAAAAAAAACATTAATAGTTTTCATTTTGAGGAAATGGAAAGGAAGAATTATTTAGATATATCTTCAGAGATAAGAGATAGATGCTGAGAAATAAATTTTTCGAAAATCCAATTGGTCAGCAGATGTCATGCTGTTCAGTGTTCAAGTCTACTCATCCAAAGTAAATTTTTTTTTGCAGTCCCACACTAGGTTGAAAAATCATGTTGGATTTTTGCTAAAAAATCAACTGGGTTTGCTTACATTGATTGCTTTTTTCTTCACGAAAATATATTTTGTACTTTTAGTCAAACCAAAATAATTGAATGCATATGATTTCATCAGATTTGAAACATCAAATTCAATCACTATAAAATAGTTGATGTTTTGTCTATTTAAGTATATAGGAATATAAAATTTTATGCTAATTCTAAATAAACTAGATTTTTTATTAAACTTTATATGCTCTGTAAGCTTATAATGTATAAAAGAATCAATTAATTACAGTTTGTTCTCTACTCTAATCTGTAAGCTTCTTTTGTTCTGTTTAAAAAATAATGAACATTTTAATTTTCATATTGCCGTAAAATATAGATATTAAAGGAGAAATTGGAATTTCGATTCTAAAAAACTTTATTGTGCTGCATTTTCTATTTCCCATCAGGTTCATTTTCTATCAAGTTCTGCACGTGGATCTGAAAATATAAAACAGTTCTTAGATGTTGTTCCTGCAAAAATAACTGTAGAACATAATCTATTTAAATAGTTTCTTTGAAGTCTAATCGACAACAATTAATGTGCTGCCAATAACAATCTAATATGATTAAGTATCACCGCGTACATTTTTAATATATCCAAATATTTTTCTTAAAATAGTGCTTATAACTTACAATGACAATGATCCTGAATGATATGTGTAAGTCTGCTTTAACCTTGTGTCTGAATTGTAATGAAAAATAAGTATAACTGATGAAAATGGTATTATGGAAAAGATACCAATGATATTTACATACGATAAAATATTTTACATAATAACGCAAAAAATAAATGAATAAATTTAATAATTGTTTATTAAATATTTTAAAACTGTGATTATGACTTATTATATACCATTCATCTATTGGATATAGTTTGACATACTGGAATGCAATTTTATGAAACAATACAATAATATATAACTATTCGCACAAGTATTATTTTAGTTTAATTTCGATATTATCAATTTATTTCCTGGAATAAATAAAACTCTTTACTGTAAAATTCAGATAACTATTCTGTACAGAAACTCAATCTGGAGAGTTTGTATCCGAATTTTGTAAAATGTTTCATTCATCGAATGAAGTCGAATTAAACTCTCTACAAGCAGAATCATCTGTTATAAAGAAAATATCCGTCTTGAATTGTAAAATTCATTTTTCAGTAAGCCTATGATGTTGCCAGATGAAATTGAATATTGTATTATATAATAACAGTGAATATGTACAAAATACAATTACAATATATTTATTTTTCGTCCTGTTTAATTTGGAAGCATGAAAACAATATAATTCTTTTCCCAAAAAACGTTGGGAAAGTCCTGTTAATTGGTATTGTTACATAAATGTGAGACACTATTTGAATATTTACGCGTATTTATTGAATAGCGAGTTTAAAATTATTGTTATCATTTTTCATGATATATATTAATAATTTTTTCCAATCATTGTACATTGATTATGAAGGAAAATAATAACATATATGAGTTACTTTTCAAAGTATTTTCATTTACATTATAATAATTAAGCGTCATGTTAAAGAAAATAGTCATTTATCATTTCTCTTTTAAGTTCTTTGTGTGAGTTTTCAATGGATGAATGCAGTCAATGAATCACATTTTATATTTATTATACATTATAATATGAATGTGTCACAATTTATAACTATTAAATAATAATAACCGCTTAAGGTTACAGTTAACTGATTATTGTGAGACATTCACCCTTATGTCTGTAACACGCTCATGCATCTCATGACTAAATTAAAATAAGTTAATAAAAAAATGATATATTTAAGAATAAGATATTACCTAACATACTTTCGATACATTGGTTTAAAACATTACATAACATGACTAGTATGTAGTGATATATACATATTTAGTACTATTTCCCTTGATGGTGTAACTATTGTCATAACTGAATGGTTACGATGCCGCTAAGAATCCATTCATCGTCTTCATGAGAGACATTTTCACATCTTCGATCTCACAACCATGAAAACTATACTACAATCACACACAAGCCTTTAACAGCGCTGTGAGAATTTCCGGAGATATTTCAGGTCTCCAAACATCAACATTGTTTGTTCAAACAGACAAACCCACCAGCTTTCCTGATTGCTGAGTGTATGTGTACAGAGAGATTCGAGAATAGATATTGTTGAACATTACACGTGGAAGATTGGCTGATCTTTCCACAGCAGGAATACTCTCTGAATACAATATTGGTAAGAATGTTGTCAATTTCTACATTTTGTATCTGTCTACAGCATCTTCAGTAGAATATTATTAGCTGTAATTAAAGCTCAATTATATGGTTTGCAAGTATATTCTTAATTGTTTGATTTGAATATTCAAAATTTACAAATCAATATGAGGTTCAAGATGTAAATATATCTGACATAATTCAGTTCATATCATCACGTAACATTCAATCAGTCGGAAAAATTCTTGAAAACTAAGGTTTATTTTACCGTGAATGAAAAGGTCCGTAGTTTAAATCTTGTATTAAATCAGAAGATCTTTTCGTAAGTTCCCTCTTCTAAATTTTGCCCCTTCAAACAGCAGATTTTTTTTTTAGAAATTATTACTCAAATTTCCTTTCTCTTACAGTTAGTTAAGCGGGTAGAAATGGCAAGGCATTTATCACTTGGTGTAAGATGAACGTACAATCAGAAGGAAGAGTCACTGTGATGATGTACTATCAGAGAAAAGATTCACTGTGATGATGTACTATCAGAGAAAAGATTCACTGTGATGATGTACTATCAGAGGAAATTCACTGTGATGATGTACTATCAGAAAAAGTCACTGTGATGATGTACTATCAGGAAAAAGAATCACTGTGATGATGTACTATCAGAGAAAATAGTCACTGTGATGATTTAATATCATAGAGAAATCACAGTGATTTTGTACTATAAGAGAAAAGAGTCACTGTGATGATGTACTATCAGAGAAAAGAGTCACTGTGATGAAGTACTATCAGGGAGAAGAGTCATTGTGATGTTTTACTATACATAGAATTATGTATGCATTATTTTGAGAGTGATGTCAAAATTCAATTTTTCTAATTTTTTTATACAACTTTAATATTTTTCTAGAGTAATTTTACTGACATCGGAAGGGATCTTTCTAAATTTTATTTAGAATATATTTAATGAACAAAAACAACAGGCAAATGTGAAGTGATATCTAATTTTATTAGTCATTTCGCTATTATTTTTTGTAAAAAATAAGAGTTAATGTAAATGAATGTTATTCAACATTGTAGAACTTTGAATTTAATAATGCATTTAAAGTCTGAGCCTTACCAAATGTTTTATCACCTGATATTCCAATTAATGACAGAATTTATATTGACAAGAAATGAATCATCAGCATTTAGAAATTAATTAAATATGTACTAGAATTATTATCTAATCTTATAATCTGCACATATAAACACTTTTGATATTGAAGAAATTGAAATATAATATAAACTATAACACCTATCCATTTTCATGTCATGAAATTCACATCCGATATGGTTGTTACACTCTAATTTCTCCTGAAAATGAACAATTTTTTTTACCGCAAGGAATAATAATTCTTTTGGGTGTTCCGGCGGTCAAATATTGTCCCACTTTCAGACAGATTAACAAGACACTTTTACTGGCCACAATCACTGTTCCATTGATTAGTAACACCAAAATGTAAAGAAGAGAAGTAGTTTTACATCATGAAGAACTCTCTTTTCTGCTGATTCTTTAGCGCTAATTAAATTGACCAATCAAATTTCAGTGCCAATTCTCTTCGAAAATGAGAGACCAGTACTTTAACTACATCATTGGTACTAATATATAGAAATATACTGAATGCACTGATATCAATTCCCTTTAATTAGCGATACACTGGTAGGCTTGAACTCAAATTTTCCTACAAGTGGCAACGTTTAGCTTTGATTTATAGTTGCTCGTTCAAGGTACTTCATTCTATCCTATTGCACAGCACCACCACAATTCCCTTAAAGGCTAAATCACAGCAAGAAACCAATAATTCATTTTATAAATATATCTTTATTAACCGAGCTTTAGGAAATAAATAAAATGAACCTTAATGGAAATTTATTTTATAGCTGGAGAGTTTGAAGTATTATTTATTAACGTCTGTATTTGAATTCATGACTTAATGAATTATTTTTTTTTATTTCCATTATGAAGAGAATCTTCATTTTTCATTCTTCTTTGTTGGATATTATGATGATATTTCTACCAAAAGAATATCAAAAGAGGGAAGATAGTATTACATGTATATCACAGCGAAATATATAACAAATTGAAATAAAAATAATTTGAATTGCTGATATTTGAGTCTTCTTCAGAACAAGAGTTTCTCGAAAAATAATATATTTAAAATACATTTACATTTATCACTCAAATGTATCTAGTTTTTTATTATAAAACTTAGTCACTAAGACACTAGTCATTTCGTTTCTATAAGTCTGTTACTGAGTGTTTTTCTCACTTCAATTGAAACCACGCCTAGAAACTGCCTGGCGGAAAACTGCCAGTCACTTACTGAATTTAATGACTTTAGTCAGTAATAACATTTTGATTTATAAAAAAAACGACGTTCGCTCTTAGTTACTTAGTATACAACACAAAAATATATATTTTTTTTTATTAGAAAAATACATGATATATTATTGCTTAAATATTAAAGTAAAAAATAAAATAAAATATAAATTTAAAAGTGAAACCATATTTAGATAATACTAAAAGAAGAAGAAACAAAAAAATTATTGTATTATGGACAGAGTACAGTTTCTTTGTTTACACAATCCCTCTCTACATTATCATTTCATAACGGTTTTTTGATGATTTGATGATTGAACAAGCCTTCAAGCTTAATATTCGCGTGTACTCATTATAAAACAAATTCGATCTATGTTTGTGAAATATTTAGAATTTACAACACAACATCTATGATTATCAAACTGATATTACCTACATAATTCATTTACAATTTCACTCAATCGAATTGGATTGCATATTAATTAACAATAGTTTTAAATATAAATGAAAATTGTAAAGATGAAGGTGTTAATGCTGAGGAGAATAATATTGTAAATGTAATAAATATTGAACATACATGTAAGTGAAGTAACATACACTTAACTTATAATAAACAAGATATAAATTATAAATCTTATAAACATATAAAATTATATATATATATATAAATATATCCATGTATTTCAAATATACGTGAGTTAACCAATAAAATAAAACTGTTAATTATAATTTCTTTGGTGTACTGAATTTGGTTTACTGTGTGTTTAATAAAGTAGCTTTGTTGAAATACTATTTTCCATTGAATAGTAAGTAATCCAATAATCTATATAGGATCTACATACATATAAATATGTATGCATACTATATACATATGTACAGTCAGAGAAAAGAGTCACTGCATAACTTTACTTATAACTGTAAAAACTGAATGTCTCCTTAATCACTTAACGAATGGCTAACGTTGTTTTTTATGAATTAAATATTTATCAAAATTCAAAAAGTACATTAATTGCCAATGCGTGACTGACACTTTTCCGCTTGGCAGTTTTCCGCTTGGCAGTTTTCCGTCTGGCAGTTTTCCGCTTCGGCAGTTTTCCGCTTGCCAGTTTTCCGCCTGGCAGTTTTCCGCTTCGGCAGTCTGCCTGGCAGTTTTCCGTTTACCACTAATATATACAATTACTTGAAGGTGAATACAGTACCTTTTGAAATAGAAAACAGAAAGAGTTATTTCAATTTAAATTCATAAGATTTTATATTTATTTTCACAAGGAAAAAAATTTCCTGTATGAAATATTTAATGAATTATGATTTTTGAAATAATTTTAAAATATATATTCATGAAGTATATTTCAAAATTGTGTTGCTGAACTTCATCTTATTACAGTAAAATGAATAAACTATATTTATTCTAACTGTAAATAATATTGTATGAATATAAATTTTGTTATTAAATCAGATTCATTGTGTTGAACAAGAATCACCCTAAGAACGGATAAAATTGACTGTCGTGGACATGAAAAATATACTGTTTTTCAATTCGTTTGATCATGCCCTTCTATATAATCCTTGAAAATTATAAGGCAGTCATGGCTAAAAATTCTAAATTTTCTTTGGAAGAGAATAAAGCACGAGTGCTGCTCTGAGTGTCAAAGTATCAATAATTGCTGCATTTGCTCACCCCTGAACTACACCAATATTAGTACAATTGAAAACTAGTTATTTTGGACAGAAAAGTACGCTTGCTATTTAAATAATTTAAAATAAAGTCATTAGCATGGAAATATGCTCAATTGGTTTGAAATGTGTAGTCTTAGAATTACGAAGCTTATATTAATTTCTTCACGTTAAGTTAGTTAGACAAACGGAAAATCTCCGGCCAATTACCTCTTATTTTATTCTTCCGGAATAATCAGCAGCAATCGACTCTCAGAAATAATCCTGCGTAACGACTCAGTTCTGCATAATGGCGCCTCATTAACTTAATATGGAATAAGTTGTGGACGGACTTATAACTTTCTCCTAATACTATACTGACTATAATTGAAGGAATAGTGTGAATTTGGTAG
>CANNZV010003102.1:73088-106076 GCA_947561585.1 Caprella mutica
GTACAATATCCAATGAATATTTTCTGGGACAAATATTAATGTAGGTTTGATGTACTAAAATTGATTAGTTTGGTTAAAATATTGAATGAGCAGATCAATATAAACAAATTATAGGATGAGTGTTAAATGTACGATAATATTGATACTGCACAGGAAACAAATTCCTCTATTGCCTCATTCAAGTGTGCAAACACCATAAAAGAGTTTTATTTCTTTGTAGGAGTAAACTACAGATAAGTTTCTATTCATAATGACAGAATTTTGACAATCACAATTTTATTTCTAGTAATGGCTTTTACATAAAAATTTAACAATAAAATAAGAATTTACTTCAGAGGATATTATTATTTCAAAAGTCTAATAGAATTAATCAAAGGGTATATTTGTTTTTTGTGGAATTGCCCAAACTGTAACAGTAAAAAATCGAACAAAACACTTTCGGTCTAATTTTAGAGACTGAGCAATTCCAATTGTTGAGAGGGAATTAAATTCAGGCAACTTATTTGGGAATCCTGAAACCTTGAATTGAGACATTAGTAAGATTTCTAAAAAACAAAAAAGAGGTGATTGAGTTTGAAGGATAAAATTCAAGGAAAAAGGCTATGTGAATAATGTGAGATTGTATTTTCAGGAAATTGAGGACTTGAAATTGATCACTCTGGATAAATATTGTTAGTGTACGATCAAAGAAAAATTTACATCAAATGATACACAGTCCACTAATTTCATATTTCCAATAGAAACTTTACTTATAATACACCATAACAGTGACTCTTTTCTCTGATAGTATGTACATCATCACAATGAGTCTTTTCTCTGACAGTAAATCATCACAGGACTCTTTTCTCTGACATTATATAATCACAGGACTCTTTTCTCTGATAGTACATCATCACAAGGACTCTTTTCTTTGATAGTACATCATCACAGTGACTCTTTTCTCTGATAATACTTCATCACAGTAACTCTCTTTTTTGATACTACATCATCACCGTGATTCTTTTCTCTCTGATAGTACATCATCACTCTGAATCTTTTTCCTAACATTACATAATCACAATGAGTTTCTTCTCTGACAGTACATCAGCACAGTGAGTCATTTCTCTGATAGTACATCATAACAGTGAGATTTTTCTCTGATAGTACATCATCACCATGACTCTTTTCTCCGATAGTATATCATTATGATGAGTGTTTTGTCTGACAGTACATCGTCACAGTGACTCTTTTTTCTGATAGTACTTCATCACAGTGACTCTTTTTTCTGATACAACTACATCACAAGCACTATTTTTTTCTGGTAGTACATACTCACCATGATTCTTTTTTCTAATGTTATATAATCACAGTGACTCTTTTCTCTGATAGTACATCATCACAATGAGTTTTTCTCCGACAGTACATCGGCACAGTGAGTCATTTCTCTGATAGTACATCATCACAGTGAGTATTCTCTCTGATAATACATCATCACCATGACTTTTTTCTCTGATAGTACATCATTACAATCAGTGTTTTCTCTGACAGTACATCATCACAGTGACTCTTTTCTCTGATTGTACATCATCACAGTGACTCTTTTCTCCGATAGTACATCATCACAGTGACTCTTTTCTCCGATAGTACATCATCACAGTGACTCCTTTCTCTGATAGTACATCATCACAGTGACTCTTTTCTCTGATAGTACATCATCACAGTGACTCTTTTCTCTAATAGTATACCATCACAGTGACTCTTTTCTCTGATATTACATCATCACAGTGACTCCTTTCTCTTATTGTACATCAACTCAGTGACTCTTTTCACAGATACTACGTTGCACATCTTTTTATTATTGTTATTCGCCCTTTCTTAAACAATAAAATCATTAGAGATAGCACGTTTGTTGCTGATTTGAAGCATATTTATTATGAATTGGAACTTTCTTAAAATACTCGAGTGAATTTTTTTTTTCAGATCAAAAACAAATATCCTTGATCCAGAAACATAAAAATTTATTGAAAATTGGTTTTAGAGTCCTGGCCTGGCGAGATTGCCCGTGTTGATTCAAATTAAGCCGCAGGTACACGATGCAGATTTTGTCATTCATGATCAACTGACCATATATGTATATGCGCAGATAACACATCTCTCCCATCCGCATATCACGAGATACTGACCGTGTGCACATGTCTAAAATTTATTTATTTAGGTATTATTTCGAAACTGGTCGAACAATCTACTTTCGTGATCATTTCATCACGATAAAAAGAGTTTCTCTAGTACTTTCAGCTTTTGAGTAAATACAGAGTTTGCGAGATTGTGCGCGGTGATATCCCGTCCAACTCTACCTCTGGTTCCGTTATTGTTTGAATTTTCCAACCGAATAGAATAAAATATAATTTAGTTATTAAATATTTTCGGATACTCATACAGTTACCACTTTTATATTTTTGTTGATTGATTTTGAACATGCTAAGTTATTCAGTCTGATGCTCTCGGTAACATTATTGGCTATCATTGTCCACATTGTTAGTTCAACATCACAATGCTAGGCATACAGTTAGTCAAACTTCTAACATTTCAACTTACAAACTTTAGGATTGCATTGCGAATACTTGGCCGATTAGAGTATATTATTATGTAACTTTGTCAGAATGCATAGTTAGCCTAAATTGACTTAGAAGATATGTATTGAAGATTGTTGGCGAATATACAGTATTTGAATCCTACACTGAGAGAAATAATTTTTGGACATCAAACAACACACTGTAGTTTAACTCATTGTGGGTTGATTATGCGCTAAAGTAGTTAATTCCAGTGATGTGTTAGGTGTAGATGAACTACAGCATGTGGTTTAATTCTCTAGTCAGTATAAACGCACGAAATGTTGGTAAAATTTTATTTTTCTGTGGTTAGAAATACGCATCATCCATGTCAGTTTACCTTACCTACAGAACAAATCGAAAATAACTTGCATGTAGGTAAATTATTTTCCATTGTCAGTATATATAACCGTCCTCTATGTAGTTAGAGTATTACTATGAATTTATTAATCACATGTATGTAAATTTAATGTAAATCAGGCGGGAAACTGGAGTGGGCGTCAGTTTCAGTGAAATATCAAAGAAGGTAGGTGTGTAATTTGGTAGTAACCTTAATTTAATTTCAGCTATGTCCAGTGCTTAAATGTATAGTAATAGCTATATATATCAGAACATAAATTAGGGTAGAATAGTTTTCTGTGATCAATTAATTCTGAAAAATAGAAAATCAGCCTACCTATTTATATTAGGAAAAGGTCCAAGGCAGAATCTCCAATACCTTGCACCATAGCCTTTAGACAGCTGACTATAATCTTTAGTTTGCTCTAGCCTCTACTTCTAGGGTGCTTGCATGTAATATAATCCTAATTACAATATAGTATATTGGTGTAAACTTTTTAAAGTCTCTGTCAGACTGTCTGCCACAGTGTCACTCTTAATCTCTGACTCTGCCCTCTGGTAAAGTGCTTTCCAAGAAATCCTCTATTTTCCTTCTCTTCTAAGCAAAATACATGTATATCAGAGAAGAAATTAAAAACTGTTTGTACAGAAAATGTTAAAATACAGAGTGATGTCCAAGTAAAATTATGTGGTCCATGAACTCTCCAATTTTTTCACCAGTTCTTTCAGATTGTATTTGATGGTAAACTGGGTTGTTTTTCTTTTATCTTAAATTCATATTCTTTATTTATCATTATTTTGCCTTTATTATTTTGAGGGAAAATTGCTAAATCAATAATGTTAGACAGTTACCTAGTGCCCACTGCTTGGAAGACTAGTTAATTGAATTAATTTGTTTGCTGGCTTTTTCATGATTTTTTTTTTTTAAAGTTAGAGTACCTAGTTCTGTACACTACTTACAGACTGTAGCTATTATTATGTTCTAAATTTCATAATTATCTCTGATGACTTGATTGCTCTGTTGGCAGTTTGCAAAATATGGAATTTTTTTATCCTTTTCTATGAAAATTATCTATAAGTTTCTTTTATATTACTTGTATTTCAATGAGAAGTTGAGAACAATAATCTAAATAGATTTTTTGGAGATCAGTTTCTATGGACTTTTATATATGATGATCAGTTAATGGGATCTTAAAATTCATTGCATTTATTAAATTCAACTGTATGCAAATGGATTTTTAAATAGTGTATTCTTTGTCATCAAATACTTTAATATAAACACCGGACTACTGAAACTGGTAAATTGTTCTAGAATTCTCTATTTTGCATTCTGTTTTCAACAAAATAAATGTAAATTGAAGAAGAAAATAAGTATTTTATGCACAGAAAATATTTAAAAAAATTAATATTCAGCAGACTGGATTTGAGATAATTATTTTCTGGCTCTCTATAACAATTTAATTATTTGGGACTGAAATGCCCTCTGAAATCAACCCATAATTCAGAATCTCCCACAGCTTTCATAGAATTTTATCTTTTTATAGTTACCATGACTTTCACATGGCTCTTTTTCAGAGTTATATGAATTTTTGGTAACAGTAGCTACAAAGTGTAATTTAGTAGCTAGCAGCTACATCTTTACATTTAATTCTATGTTGTCATCAATAACTGCATGATAGCTAATTTTTTTTTCTCATTCAATTATATTCATTCTCATCTTTGAAATCTACCATATTTAATTCTAATTTAGAGAAGTCCATTGGATAAAGGAAATATTTTCTTGCTGTTACTTAATCTAAGACTGTTTTATATCACTTGCAGAGGCTTATTTTAACAATTATCACTATATTCATTCTGAATTTTAGTTTTTTTGCTAATAATTGCTACATAGCTAGTCAGTAATTAGCCTTAATCTCTCAATTGTACTAACTATTCTCAACTATTTCCTAATTCCATATATTTTGCAGACACCAGAGACATTCTAATGAAGAGTTTTAGGGTGGCTTGCCTACTTTTGCTAACATCATCACAACAAGAGATTGATGCCACCAACTGCTGATGATGTTGGTGTTAACTTTTAGAGGTAAGTTTCTGTAAGTTTTACCTATTTATTTGACTTCTAGCTAACTATGAATGGGAAAATCTTCATTAATTGATGCTTTGTAATTTTCTTTTCAGTCATATGGCTAACTATTGAAGAGGATAGGTGGCAAGAGAAGTAATCATCCTTCTTAGTCTCATTCCAGCCATCCATCTTCAAAGTCTTCTGAAGTTGATCAAGTATCCTCTGATGACATTATGTTTTGGGTGCCAACACTTTTTGAAGGCGATTGATATAGAATTTTAAACTGTCCCAAGTTTTGAATTTGCAATATTGCAAGGAGTGCTGAAACATTTTTACATTACTGTGAATATCATTGTACAATATTCATTCAATGTATGATTTGAAAGAACCATGCGTCACTGTTTTGGTGAGTCGCTTTGAGAAATAGCTAGCTGTGAACAATTCAGTTCATGAACTACTAAATGACTTTTTATTTGTTTCTGTATTTAAATCTTGGAGCTACAAGGAAGCTTTATTAAGGCTTGTTTAACATAACTTTATACAAATTTTTCTTGATTCCTCGAGTTATAATCTAGTTTTGGAGTTATAATCTAGTTTTCGAGTTAAAATCTATCTTTCAAGTTATAATCTAGTTGCAGTTTGTCCTTTGATGGTGTGATCTCAAATTTAGTAATCTATTAAATGAGTTTGAAATGAACTGTTATGTTTCTTGAATATTTTATTCATGTTTAATGATACATAAGTTGGTAACTTTTTCAATTTTTCTAGCTTCTGAGAAACTATAATAATTTTCTTCTTTCTAGTGTTTACCAAGTATTGTGTGTTTCTGAAATTGTTCATTTTATATTAAATGTAATTCATTAATTTTCAGTTTTATTACATTAATTTGTTAAATATGGAAAGATTTGCTAAATATCCAATTTAATTATCTATATTGTATCTATTTTAACTAACTTAACAGAAATATTATCACTCTATATTTATTAGTTAATCTTCATGCTGAATTATATATGTATTCTTCTGAATTTGGTTACTACAGTATTTGTAATCGAGTGTAGCTAAAGTAAAACATTATCCAAGTGACTAAAATAAAATGCATGTAGGTAAAATTGCTTAGCGACTGTAGTTTGAAGGATTAGTTTATCAGTTAAATATTCTTTTACATGAGGTTTGAATAGCATTCATGTTGGTAAAATAGACAGCCAGCTGTAGTTTATTTCATAAGCATGTAGGTAATGTTTAACCACAGCTGTGGTTTGAATTGCTTGCATGTAGGCAAAATAGACATTCAGCTGTAGTTAGATTGTGATAGATGTAGGTAAGATAAAGTACATGCATGTAGGTAAAATTATATTATAAATTCATGATTTTTGATTCAAACAACAGCTGTGGTATGGTTTAAAAATGACCAACATTGTGGTTTGTATGAAACTATATATAGGTTCGGTTAAGTACACTTTTCTTTCAGTGTAGATTTGGCTGTATATCAATTATTTTAATATTACATATTATTGTTGGAGAAAGAAATGTAGTGGTGATCTCGTAATAGAACTCAGGACTGTAGTGTGATGTACTATTGAAGACGGCGACGCTACACTGATCGAGCCATCCTGGACATGGTAGAAGTAGTGTTGGAATGATCTTTTATGCAACTTGATAACTTGCGTGCTTCTTAAAGTTATTTTAAATAAATATAATTTAAGTATCTTTTCTTATTTAATGTAAATGATAAAAAATATGTATAAAGTTATTTATTAATATTTGTATTAATAATGTTATTAACTACCTAATTACCTATAACTATCTTACCTATAGTTTACCTGCTGGTGGTATTAATACCTTATACCTATCTAGTTACCTACTAGTGTTTATCAATAACTACCTAGTAACCTACAACTGTTCATCAATACCAATCTAGTACCTACTGGTGTGGTTATCAATACTTACCTAGTTACCTATTACGTAGTATTTATCAGTACCTACTTAGTTACCTACAGGGTCTTTCACGGAAACTTGTCAAATAATAAATGGCTAATAGACCCAATTAATGTAGACCAAATTTTATATACTATGTCACGTTATGAAGGTCATGAAATGCAATTGTACGTTATTTATACAGATTGCAATTTTACGGCGTATTCAAGCCATACAGAATTCACAAAGGTTCAGACCCTTATAGAATGAACAGAGAGAAAACGATTGCAATTTTGCCAGTAGTGGCAAAAGCAGCCTGGTAATTTTTCGCAGAGACTAAATGGTCCAACGCAAAGTAGTTTGTGAGAAGAACTGTTCCTAACAGACAAAATGAAAGATTTGTACTTGGGTGCACCCACATGAAATCGAAGAACAGCAACGACAAGGTGAAAAGTTAATGGCTTGGGTTGGACTCATCGAAAGAGAAATTTAAGGCATGTATTGGTTTAAAGATGAAAATGACAATGCAGCGAAAGTTAATGGGGAATTATATGGAAGGAAGTTTAATGAAACACCTTCTCAAACATAGCATGAAACAATGGTGGTTTCAACAAGATGGAGTAACTCCCCACTGCATAATGGCAAACATTGAAATGTTACAAAGCAAATTCAGCACCACTTAATTTCAATGAGAGCTGCTTGACCAAGATGCAATCCAGATACTGCATAAAACATTCAGGAACCAACATCCAGAAAATATGAAAAATTTGTGTGCCACTGTGCTAACAACACACAGCTGAAATCGTCAGAAAGCCAATTATAATATAAGTCGACAAGTGGAACTTTGTCTTGAATGTAATGGAGGTGATTTCTACATTTTTTATAACGGAAAATAATTCAATTTTAGATGTTCATAAATCGCATTTTCTAACCTTTAAAACGTGACTGAGTATATTAAATTTGGTCGTCATAAAGTGGGTCTATTATATATTTGACAGTTTCCATGAAAGACCCTGTACAACTGTTTGTCAATACCTACCTAGTTACCTACTGGTGTTTATCAATGCCTACCTAGTTGCCTACAACTGCTTATCAATACCTAATTAGTTACCTTCTTGTGTTTATCAATGTCTACCTAGTTGCCTACTAGTGCTCATAAATAATACCTAGTTACCTACAGCTGTTTTTCAATTCCAACCTAGTTACCTACAACTGTTTGTCAATACCTACCTACCTAGTTACCTACTAAATGTTGGATCAATACCTACCTAGTTACCTACTAGTGCTCATCAATACCTACCTAGTTATCTACTAGTGTTTATCAATGCTTACCTAGTTATCTATAACAGTTTGTCAATACCTACCTAGATACTTACAAGTGTTTATCAATACCTATCTAGTTCATCAATCCCTACCTACTACCTAGTATTATTCATCAATGCCTACCTAGATACCTACATCTGTTTATCAACAGGTACCTAGTTATATCTACTAGTGTTTATGAATACCTACCTAGTTATGATACGTAAATAAAGCTTGAGAATAAACTTGCTGCAATATGTATCGATATTTTTACCATTAAGATTTGCACCACGACTCAATATATAAATTTTCCCGCGTGGGACAGAGAGGAATATCCCGCATGGGACAGAGAGGGACATCCCGCGTAAAACAGACAAGGGACATCCTGCGTGCGACAGAGAGGGACATCCCGCGTGGGAAAGACGTGGGACATCCCGCTTGAGCAAGACGTGGGACGTGAGTGGGATTTCAGACGTCTGAAATCCCCCGTCCCTCGTTAGCGAGGGATGTCCCCCTCAGTCCCACGCGGGACAGAGAGGATATGGTTAGCTGGGATATTATATAATAAAAAATTTATAATATAATAACAATTTATAATACAATTACAATTTATAATAAAAAATGATAAATACAATACAATTTAATATTGGTATTTTGTTTAGTGGAATTTTCCCAGTGGAACTTTTCGCAGTAGAATTTTCCTCAGTGGAATCTTCCGCGCACCGGAGAAATACCTACCAAGGGAAGAAATGCCTTCATCCAATCGCCTGCTCGTAAGTAACTATAATAACTCATTATTATTATTTGAAAAAAGCTAGAGCGAATTCTACAGGGAAAGGGCAAGCCACACAACCCCTGCAGTGATTCGCCAGCTGGCTAAAAAAAAAAGAGAATATTAAAATAGACAAGGTCAATCTGACAGGAATTTGTTGACATTAGATTTAAAAACATCAACATTATCACCGGCAAACACATCATATCTTTCAAAGAGTTCCAAAGAATCACGGAAGCTGGAACAAGATATCTAGAGAACTGTTTAATTTTGCATCGAATACTCTCAAAGTACGAGCGTGACGACCTGCTGCGTAACGAATATCACGTTGAGAGACATGAGAAGAATGGAGATAAGGGTATTAGGAATTTTCTCCGTAAGAAAATTTGCCGTAAGGAATTTTCGCCGTAAATTCTATTTTTAACTCTCGGATTATGGTAGCAGTCTTTCATCCATGAACGACTGGTACTTTACCGTTAACAATAGCAACAAAATGCATATCTTCTCATCATTTCAATTGTTAGATTCGACAATCTCATTGGGAATAGTAAGAGACCAAGTACCATCATTCTTCCTGTGGGGGCCATGATTCAAACAAAAAAATTTCATCAATCCAGATAACTTTCAACACAAATGTTTCGGATCTGTCTGATCCAAGAGCCATGGGCTTCAGTTATTGGATGCACAGCCATATCAAGATAGAATCGCATGTGAAGGTCTTTCTTATGGATTATCCAATAAGTAGTTGAATAAATGTCGAAAAGAGGCGCTTATTTCCTGACTGATTTTACATCCAAAAATGTTTTGACTTCTTCTGGCGTTCTCTCTGTGGGACCTCCTGATTTCTTCTTTCGAAAAATTGTTCCATTCTTGTCGAAATCCTGATCTATTCTTGTAAATTAAAATAATTTGAACGATTCCCTTGTTCTTCCAGATATCTTGTACTCTTGTAGAAACAGACGTCTGATCATTGCTGGCGAAGGTGTTGTCCCGAATGCTCTTATTATAAACTTTTTCTGTTTATCGGAGAATTTAATCATTTCTTTTAGCCTTCTGTTATTTCTTCCAAGTCAAGTTTTCACAATATTTTTGGTTCCACGTCGAAAATCCAATCTTAAGTAACAAATTGGTGTATCTTGTATACCGCATTACGATATTTTATTGTTTATACAGTGTGTCCGAAAAAAATGTATCCACTGCCCCTGAATATAATATTATTTATAATTATTACGTATCTATGATATGAAATAATTAACTAATTCATTTTGTAAGGGGTTTAATGTCTTCTTCAAAACCAAAGGCCATATCTCTGACGCCAAAGGGAAAATATATACAAGGGAAGCAGTCAGAAAAGAATATGGCTCCATCAACAAAGTCGCCTACCACAAGTACGTGACGAATCTCATGGAAGCAGAAAAGCTACTCTGTGTCTGTGAATGCAGTCACTTACAAAAGAATGTGACGAAATAGAACACAAGTACCTGTGGCTGCACTCACGGATGGAAGAGAAATATGAAGAAGTGATAGCAAATGAAGCCAACGAGTCTACCTAACACAAAAAACTAAGACCTCGTAGTTGAAGACCATAACCCTAGCGCTATCCCTTACAACTACAAGTAGCGTTAATTTAATGAAGCAACATAGCGTGAGGCCTGATTTGAAATAAGAAGGCAGAGACTCAAACAATAAATTTTTAATATTAAATAAAATGTATAAACAAAATAATTTTTAGTTTAATAACTTTGGCGTCCACCCAACTCAAAGCAGCGCCTCAGTTTTGTAACCTTCTTCTGCATCACTCGTCGAATACGAAGCTGGTCCCTCTTCAAGATTATGATTTCATTGTTGATCCGTTGCTGAAGATCCTGGATGTTATGAGGAGTGGTATACACTTTGTTCTTCAAATCATCCCAGAGGTAAAAAGTCACAGGGAGATCAGTCAGGGGGCCTTGGTGGCCATTCTAAGTCATGACCAATTCCAATTATTTGTCTCTGGAACACTTCGGTAAGGTAATCATTTACAGTACGACGACGATGGCAAGGTGCACCATCTTGCTTATTCCACACAGACTGAAAATTAGCACCATATGATTAACGAATATGTGGAACATTTATTGTAATTAAGTATTCTAAATACTTTTCTCCATTTAGTTTTCCTTGGTAAAAGATGGGTCCAACCGTCCAACGATAACTCCATTTCCAGAGAGACCAGACCCATCCACACTGACACTTTCTCACGATTAAACCGGGCATCGTATGTGAAGTCAACTGGTGGAGAATTTTTTTTCCAGAGTAACATCCGTTATTTTGCCTGTTGACAACTCCATTCAGATGGAATGCAGGCTTCATCCGTGACTACCAGATTTGTCACAAAATCTGCCGATCGATTCAAAAACCATTCACGAAATCTGGATCTCCGTTGTAAGTCAGTATCTAGCAACTGCTGTCGCACTTTCATCTTGTAAGGGAAAAAATTCAAATCTTTCTTTATGATGGTTTGAATTGATTTTATTTGTAATCCTAAAGGATTGTAAAAACTTGAAACATTTCAGTTTTCAATCAGCATTTGTCGAATTCTTTCTATATTTTCTTCATTGCTGGCTGTTCTCAGTCTTCCACTATTTCCTTTATTTAAGTTCAATAGTGTTGCTTTTGTATTGAACTTTATGAGTGTGCGGAAGTGATAATGAAAATTCGCTGATCTTTTGTAGGGAAGAAAGTTTTGGAATTAAATGAAGTTAAGCTATTTTATGTTTAATAATCATACCATAGACATTTTTTGAGCACACACTGTATATAGAAAATTTTCATATTTGTCGCCTTTCATTCACCTACTGCCGCTTGGAATGGGTTAATCTTTTACATCAGTTGAATGTCCATTGTGTTACCAAAAGTATTTTGCAGAATAATGTGCAAGTGCACATCAGCTGTTTAGTACAAGCTTCATGCGGTGTGCTATCGAGAGCAGTTTTTCAGCTTACTCTTGTCAGCTCTAAGAACGACACATACGCGTGACTCGCCCTTGCATATGAAACAACAATACTGATGTCATAACGGAACGGCAAGGACTCGGGACAATGGCGCTGCCTTTTCCTCTGTGTGTAGTGCTACTAATACTTCAATGTGCTAGTGCCTGATCATCAGTAGCATACGGTCTGGTCCATTGCTGAAGATTAATGAAAAATTTCCTCTCTTATCAAAGGCAAGAGGAGGAAGGTAGAGTTTATAATTTAAATGAATTATCGTTCCACAGATTCTATTTACAGTGTGTGAAAAATATCAAATTGAATCTACCAATAGCATTGCAGGTGAGACTGTGGAGCGTGACGTCACTGGCAGGAAAATATGTCTATGACTCTATATGAAAATTGGTAGCAGTCGAAACTTAGAATATATTTAAATTTATAAAGAAGATTATGTTATGAAGATGTAAAACTAGATAATAGCGTGTGAACCTTATTTACAATAAAAAAATGATATGTTGTAAGATATTCCAACTCCATTTCTTCTGCCAAAATTGAAGATATAGTCTCCACAGAACATTGAATAGAAGAAGCATATATCCCATTATATTAGTCTTGAGTGCTGTTTACAGTGACGTCAGTTCGACTAGGGCCAATTAGAGCACGCAAGAAAATAGTCTTCCGTCACAACCAACCAGAAGCTCCGATCAAAAGTTCTGTTAAATTCCATTATTTCGAATGTGTAGTAGCTTTGCTATAGATAATAGTGTACATATTGGTAGGTAGATAAAAATTGTTCCTTTTTTCATTGCCAATCTACCAGCAAAGATAATGAGCTGAAATAGAATGTACGTTCAACTGATCGAGAGAGCGTTTATAGTGACGTCAGAGATCAGTGGACGTTATTGGTTGAATTTTAAAGACTGTACACGTTCTTTCTGAGCTTCTTATTCAATGTTCTTTGGTCGTCTCACTACAAAAATTTAAGAATAGAACTGATAATAGTGTGATTCAAGCGTAAAAGGATCTTTGTATTTAAATTTATCGAGCTCATCATAGGTATACTAAGAAACTTCCGCATTTTCTTTTTTTCTCTTCATAATCACGTGGCCTAGTATATTAAGGCCACCGCCCCCGAAGAAATCTCAAAATTTTATCTTTTTTTTTTATTGTGTAAATAGTTGCTTTATAACCTTCTTATAGTGTGTGCAAAATATCAGACGTATCGTATAACTCTAACCCCCTGGGGAGAGGGAGAGAAAGGGAAAAGTGGGCACGGGGGTAGGGAGTCAATATGTACTCTAAAAACCATCTCTCAGCCAATTATAATTCGTAATAATTAATTATATCGCTATATCTGGTATCTAACATACCCGTGTAACACGCACACAACAATGAATGCAAAGAGAGATTAGCCAGTTGCCCCTAAACCTTCGAAGTAGATGGACGCTGCGTGTCAGATCATAAAACTTTGAAAGGAAATTCCTACTAATTTTGATATCTACAAATCTTGAAATTCATATGATCCCCCCTGTTTTTAGTTGAAGCTAGAGCATTGCGGTTTTTTGCATTCGATAGTCCATGATGATATCTAAAATATGATTTTCTTCGATTTTTGATTTTCGAATTTGTTGTAGAAAATTTTTTCCGACAAAAAATTATTTTCAAAATTTTTGGTTTACTTTTTATGAAAAAGTCGAAATTTAGAAAACCCATTCGAAAATCAAAAATCATATTGTAGATATCAGTATGGAGAATCGAATGCAAAAAACCGCAATGCTCTAGCTTCAACCAAAAAACAGGTGGGGTTTTTTTAAAATGGTTCGAAATTCGAATAACTCGTTTTCTATGGGTCCAATCGAAAAAATGTCACGAACAAAAACGATAGATAATTCAATTTTATATATACATACAAGGTTTCAGAACCATAACTTCAATAATAAATTTTTTTCAAAATTTTGGGGGCGGTCCCCTTAACCCATTCCAAGCGGCCTAACTATATATAGACGCTCCGAAAATTGGTCCCATTTAGTGGAGCGTCTATATATAGTCGCTAATTTTTTAAAGTAGTGTTCAGAAAAAAATATGACACCGGTTATTGTTCAATAATGCACCCTATAGCCAGAGCTGGGCACGCGAACCTTTTTTTAGGTTCCGAACCCGAATCTTCGTCGATTTTGGGTTCCGAACCTCCGTATAGCGAACCCAATTTGGAAAAGTTTGGTCCGAACATTTGTTCCGAACCAAACATTTGTAAGCCAACCTCTGATTTTTTAGGTATATATTTTATATCTAAAAATTAAGAAAAATAAAAGTGAACTACAGTCTACACATTTACACTCGGCCCTTTTTCTAACTTATGCTTCCAAGGCTATTAGGGCAACCTATATAAAAAACAGTTTTTTCAACAAGATACTAACTATTTGTCAGAAACAAGTTACAACCAGAAGGTTTCACTCTATGTTACAAAAACACATGTCTTATTTATAAACCTACGTTACTGTATTTTTACAAGTTGTTAGTTTTTGTACTAAACTAATGTGTACCAAATTTCAAGTAAAAATATTGAATATGTAACGAGAAATAAATACATAGCTATACATGAGATTGGCAACTGAGTGAGCTGAACTATTATTGGATGGAGTGTGAACCAATCTGTATTTCTACGTTGCCACACGTCACTAGAGTACAATTAATTCTATAATTTACGCTGATTTACGCCGATACGTAAATATTTAAGTTTTGAATTAAAAAATATAGTTGGTATTTATGTAGCAACAAAGTCAAGAAAGGCCAGTAAATTTAAAGAAATGACATGAAATATATAAAGTAATTTAAAAAATATATGCCTATTAAACATACGTCAAATTCATTAGGGTTAATATAATAAATTTATAATAATAATTATACTGTGACTTCATATGACTACATTATAGAGGATTTGCACTGGTAGAACTGCTGTTTCATGAAATACAACTAATTTAGAGAATTTACTTAATAGGAATAAGAGATTCATAGAAAACTTACGAATATTTGTGTAGACTAACCTAAATATGTTCACTATAGAGGTAAGTTCGCTATACCGGATTTTACTATTCAGCGTGATTCACTATAAAGGAGTTCCACTGTACTTACTATCCTTAATAAGTTAGTATCATCGAGTATGACTGAATGAGCATTAAGTATATTTAAAGTTCCCCTCCAGTCTCCACTCCAATACGCAGTTTAAGTTGTTATTCTGAATTTTCTTCTGACCTCCGAATTTCATGCAAAGAAAAATTAAGACCAACTCTGTCGTCATAACAATGCAAGACAATGTATCCATATTAAAGTATCCAAGTATCTAATTAAATATGTTTTAAGTTTTTACTATTAGTTTTCAATTTTTCATTTATATTACAACATTTTTGATTAATTCTATCTAGAGAACTGATGATATAAAAACTTTTTGCATTTTGTTTGATTATGAAAGTACTATAGATACCGTATTATGGTATTCCTATACTCTATTTGCTTGCTTAACTTTTTCTTCTATTCAATATATTAAAAAGGTCAGACAGTGAAGATTACTGTGAATATTTCTCTAAGTTATTTATATTATAACTTATATATATATATATAATATTATAATACCTATATATAAATTATAATCAATTCAATTGTGAAGCGAATAGCCGAATACCCGATCTTAAATTATCTGATCAGCCTACCTACTTAGCCGTCAAAAGTTAGCTCATTTGAGTCATTTCAATATTTTTTCTTTTAAAAACCTTCATTTGATATTTAGTATTTCATACATTAGTAAAAGCAAAAGAAAAAATCATCATTCAAAATAAAAGTAACAAGCTAAGACAAGAAATAAATTATATTTATAAGATGTTATTGTACGAAGCTTGGTATGCGCAATTATTCTCGCACATATTTGATCTCGCTAAGCCGCTATAAGAGTTACAGTTAACTGATTATATTGAGATATTCACCCTTATGTACTGAAACACACTCTTGCATCTAATGCCTGGAAAGATCTCTGATATATTCCTAATATTATTATAGATTTGAATAAATGCTCATAATATGAGTATCTTACCATTTATCACCTTCGTTTTTGTCTAATCTAGGGTGTTATGTAATGTTACCTAATATATACGTTTATAACCTTACCTATAGTTCTATATATTTCAAGCAATTTTAATTGAGATTTGAGGGAACATAAACCGTTATTAAAGAAGTAACTTGTTAAGATTATTATAAAACTTACCGCTATTCAAGAAAGGATGAATAACGTAATGGAAGAAGAGCGGGGAAAGACGCATGTTCTTCGCTTCAGTGTTAAGCAGAAACCTATGTATATAATAGTAGCCGAGAGGTACGGTACATGTTCAGAACGTAAAATAATTAAATGAACAGGTCAGTTTTCCCCGGGTACGGAGGTTCGGACTTGCGAAAAAGACGTTCCGAACACTGAAGTCCGAACCGTTTTTGAAGAGGTTCCGAATCCGAATGTCCGAACCCATTTTCCAGTCCGAACCGGTTCGCGAACATTCGTGCGGAACGCCCAGCTCTGCATATAGCTCAGTACTTGAAAGAAGTGTTAAAGAGGGGAGGGGAGTAAAGGACAAACTGTATGTCAGTTCTAAGGAAAGATGATTCATTTGAAATGAAAAGATGTAAATATGTTTATTTTTGAGTTGTTGCATCAAACAATATTCATCCCCTAGCCTTCGTGGAGTGAAGACGTGTACCGCTCTTCAACCAGCTTTACACCTGTTTTAAGTGTGTTGATTACAACTTCAGTTTGTTACAATTTTCGTGTTTACGTACTTGTGCATCGTGGCTACAGTTTTTTAGTCATCTATTCCAGTGCAAAGCCCTGGTTTAGATAATAGTCAACAGTCTTCGAACAACTAGTCCTTTGTACTGTGCTGTGTAAGGTGAACCTAGTTAGTGCACTTAGTTATAATGCCTAACAAAACTACTGCTGCTCGGAACGTTTTGTCTGCTGACGGAGCTTCTACAAGGAAACCAAATAATAACCAAGTATTGCGGGCTGAGAGTGAAGATATGCTTCAGTTCATCGTTGGTAAATTTGAAGAGAAATTCAATGAATTTAGAACTGAAATATTAGCAGTTATGCAAGAAAAGGATGAGACAATATGCGTACTTGAGCAGCGTGTTTCTAACATGAAGCGAGATATGCTAACTTTGAGTGAACGACTGGAGGATGCTGTGGTTTCCTCTACTGCCATTGTTGCCAACCATCCTGATAATTTGGTCTTCGTCCTGATTTATTTTATAAAAATGTGAAAAAATCCTGATTTTGCACCAGAGTAATATTATTGATGGTTCATAACATTATCCTTTGCTATAAATGAAAAAAAAATATGTCGACGAGTTAGAGATATGCAGTAATTGAACAGTTACCCGAGGCTTACCTGTAAGGTGAAGGGTGACTTCAATTACTTCGGAAGCCATTCTTGTTCATTCTGGAGTGTTCCAGAGGTGCCAACTTATGAGATTTTAAAGAACGCAGCAAAAGATGAGACCAACCAATTTTCAAGTATGAATTTAAAATAAGAGAATCAGAAAATTGTAACGTTGGCCCAGCCTGCGACCTTGAATATCGTCAATGGTAATATTATGGTTCAAGAAAGAACAGGCAGCTGCTGCACAAGTGTAGAGATTAAAATTAGCGATGTCGATTCCTGCCTCTTCCATAATTGCTTTAATCCGTCTACCTATTTTTGAAATAGATAGGTACTGTTTGTATGATTTTCGGAAACTTACAGAGTTGATTAGACTCTCCACGAAATCTAATCCATGTACTCTTTGAAGGTTAAATATAGACAGAATTTGAATTGACATTAAAATACCTCATTTAATCAGGTATTCATTATTTCCCACACGTGGTGTAAAAAGTAATTGAAATAGTCTCATGATACAAAATCTTTATACATCCATAACTTTGAAAGTTGAAGTATAGATCATTGAGCTTGTACCATATCTCATTAATTAATAGGTTGAAATTCTAAAAGCAATACTTTCCAGAGGGAAATAATTTTTCAAAATTCAAAACAGAAGAAACTTCCAAGATCATTTGTACATGGGAGTGGTTAGTCTTATTTAATTTTATTTTAATTGGTATCCAGGATACCTGCACTAATTCAATAACTAACACTCTTTACTGCAAGCGATTTCACTGTACATAATCCAGTATTATAAGAAAACTTTATATCAATAATTTACATCATTAAATTGCATGGGATCAATTTTCTGTCTACTCAAGAAATATACCACTTGTGATCTAGCTATGTTGTTTATAGAGGTTTGGCGGAAATTCTGCACTAAAAACACATGATACTGATTTTGTACCGCAAAAGGGGTAATGAACACTGTTGCACTTGGTCTTCCTAAATTTTATAAAGCCTCATGATACTTAAACGTTAGATATCAGCTACTATTCGGTAATCCATCAAAATACCAACTTACTTTATCAGCATGAATGTTTTGATAAAAGTATATTTTTTCACAGAAAAATAAGTAGATAAAATAAATATTTTGATGTGGACAAACTAAATGTCATTTGAAAAGGCCCTGCCAACCGGATAAAAATGGCCTTCAGTTCTAGTACATTAATGTGAGAGGTAGAGTCTTAGTATACATAATCCCATCTATTTTAAATAAAATTTAATACATTTATAAGAAATGTACATTCTTCAAGTTTATGCATCAGTGGTAGCTAATTACAATACTTTGAGAATAATGGTTTATGCTTACTAAACTGATTGAAAAGATTCATATTCAACTGGAAAATCCATATTATCAGAGGTTATATAAACTCAGAGTTGAAGGCCACGTTTTCCACACTTCTCCTGATGATGAATAGAAATCTTTTCAATCGAAAGCTTGAAACCAAAAATACCTTCAACGCTTACGAAACTAAAGTAATGAAAGGGTGTCTAAATACTTTAAGCTGGATAATCATCATCAATTTCTATTCTTTTGTAAGTCACTATTGACAATTTTGAGAGCATTTAATTTTAAGACGTTCTAAAATTATAAAGAATAAACCTCCCCCTTAAACTGCTGGAAGGCAGAGAGTCAACAGTTTGATAAAAAATAAAAACGTCACAATTAATAGAATTTTGCTCAAATTTGTTGCATCAATTAAAAATCATTCCTTTCTAATGATTAGGAATAAACAAAATAAAATTTCTTTCATAACTAATAACAACAGTGCTCTCTCTCTCTCTCTGCAACAGTCCATTCATATACGAATTCATCTATCAATTAAGTAAATTAAATAGTACGTAGACAAGTAACTTTCAGTTCTTAATCTTGCCAATATAGAATTCATGACTTAAGTTGCATGATTCACAAGTAGAGCCTTTAGCTACAAACTTACTTGAGTTAGAAATGTTTTCCAATTTCTAATATCTATGGTATTATTCTCTATATCGACAGAAAAGTAATCATCTTCAAAATCAATAGAGGCCACGAGACAAATTTATTCCATTGAACCAACTACAGTTCTTCAATGTTCTAATTAATAACGTTAATAATGGATATGCAGATTCAATGGCTTAGATAAATTTATAAATAAATGAAGTCCTCCATGTCTTATACGAATGAGAAAACTGAACCGAAAATTATTATTCTTCTCTATGACCAGTCTTCATACCTATAGACATTAATTTTTGAATTTCCAAAATAAGAAATAATTTTGAAATACAGGTTTTATGTAACTATGTGTACCAAATTTCCGGTTGAACTAGTTGTTGCTCTAGTGCAACAACGTATTCAACAGTCTTCAACTCTTCGTCAATTCCCGAGTCGCAGAAGAATTTATCGGGGAATATAGGTAATTAGGGTTTAGGGTTAAGTAGGTATATTACGACACATAGTAAACTGGCCTACTAGAAAAACTAGTAACAGTCTTGAATCCTAGCAGGAGGTTATCGAAATTCCCCTGTTAATTCTCTGAATCAGAGAAAAACTTAAGCTTGCAAATTCATTTGGGAAGAGACTGTAGGCATTAGCATATAACTAGTAAGTTAACTGGCTTCCAGCAAAATTTTTATTGAAGAACTAGACTTGGATATGCATTTGCAAAACATATCTGTAGTGGTATTAACAGTCTGTATTTGTTAAGAAATTAATATTGGTACTTGAGACTAAAGTTCAAGTTACTCGATATGTCTAGTGTTCCTTAGATGTAGCCAGTACAAGCTCGGGTCACAAATTCCCGGCTAAAATAGCTAACTAGTTGCCCTAACTGAAAATTCATAGAGACTGTCTTCAATCATAGTAGTGAATATCGAAATCCCCTCTCAAATTGTTCTGAAACAGAAAATTTTCATAATGCGAGTTTATATCGAAGGAGACTCAATAGGCATATAGCCTGTAGCTAGTTAGTAGTCACCATGAATTTGCGACGAAATTTTTATAAAGAGTTGAAAAATTATACACAATATAGCGTAGCGTATATTTGATATTTCCAGTGAAAGCACGGTCTCAAAATACCGGCTTCAAACTAACTAACTAGATTTACCTTAGTCACAATTTTTCAGGATTTCTCTTCAAAATTCCCCTGTCTATATTATATCTCTGAATCAGAGAAAATTTCACGATGTGAAGTTATTGTTAAGAGACTATAGGCATATAACCTATAACTAGTTAGTAGTTAACTGGATTATTATTAATAATTGTATCCATAAATTCATGGTGCTTCTTGAATGGAATACATAGCACTATACCTTTTCCAATTGAAGTTCCTCCAAATGAAATAACATTTCATCAAAGTGAAATATAACTTCATCAAAGTGAAATAACATTTCATCAAAGTGAAATATAACTTCATCAAAGTGAAATAACATTTCATCAAAGTGAAATATAACTTCATCAAAGTGAAATAACATTTCATCAAAGTGAAATAACAATTCCTCCAAGTGAACTATCAATTCCTCCAAATGAAATAGCGTTTCCTCCAAATGAAATAGCGTTTCCTCCAAATGAAATATCATTTCAGCAGATAAAAATCGAATCAATACGCAGTCAATTAAATTTATTACGTGAAATATTACATGAAATTTATTAACATGATATTTATTTAAATGAAATTTATTAACATGATATTTATTTACATGAAATTTATTTACATATAAATTTAGGTTCTAGGTATATTCCACCCCGCTATATTCAACACCTGTAAATTCCACCCCAGGCATATTCCACACCCTCTGACAATGCTCATTTGGGTGACAATAAAAATCTAAAGATTTTACTTTTGATGGCCATTTGTTAAATAATTCGTACCAATGAAAAAATAACTCAGACGATATCCTGAGACATTTAGACAATATTTAATAATAAAATTACAAATATTCTAAATATGGTAGTTTTTTTCAAAGTATACGTATTGAAAAAGTTAATATTAATACCTTTTTACCATGAAACTGCACATGTGCTCCCACAACAATGGTTGGATGAGGTGTGGAAAGGGTCGACTGGCAGAGACAACACACTCAGTGTTTTCGCTCTTTGCTAATAAGTTACTGTTTTGGATTCTAAGACCAAATTCCCCGTGATCAAAATTTCTCATTGTGAAAAAAGACAATTACCTCTCAGTCTTCAAACCCTGTGCAATAACCCCCCCTCCCCATCAAAAAATCCTGGTTAAAAAAACATGTAAAAAAGCCTTCGGTCAAAAACCACAACTTTTACAAGAAGTTAAAATTCCCAATGAAATTAATAAACAATAAATACTATATGACATCATATTACAATTAATATCGCTGTTGTGTTGGTGATAGTGTAAAAAATCAGCTTGAGATTGAAAATCTAAATACCTCAACTGATAAATGCGTTCAAACAACCGTTCTTTCTGCTGTTTTGTCACATGTGTAGTGAAAAATTTAATTTTTGTGATTAGCCAGCAAAATGTATAATTCGATACAGTGAAAATGCAAGTTACCTAGCATTACATATAATATTAATGAATGACTAATATTAATAAGTTAATAACTAAACAAACCTAACCCGTGAAGTGGGGTGGTGGAAAATACCGAGGTGGAATATACCAGTCACCATAAATCTATTTACATGAAATTTATTTGCATGAAATTTATTTACATGAAATTTATTTGCATGAAATTTATTTGAATGAAATTTATTTGCATGAAATTTATTTGAATGAAATTTATTTGCATGAAATTTATTTACATGAAATTTATTAACATGAATTTATTTACATGAATTTAATTTCATTTAGTCTTCTTTGCATCAATTAACTACACAATATTTTTTTATGTATATTTAATTTTACATATTTTTCAAGTTTACTTATATACTACCCCATTAATTTTAGCGGCGTATTAATAGTAAAAGAAAAAATATGCAAATAATAATAAATAAAATATATGAAAAATGTATCAAAAATAATTAATTACTAAAAAAATTAATGAAAAATTATGTAACAATTATATGTGAATTTTTTTCATGTAAACAAATTTTATATATATTTTTTTATGTAAATAAATTTCATGTAAATAAATTTCATGTAAATAAATTTCATGTGAATAAATTTCATGTGAATAAATTTCATGTAAATAAATTTCATGTAAATAAATTTCATGTAAATAAATATGTTAATAAATTTCATGTAAATAAATTTCACGTGATAAATTTAATTGACTGCGTATTGATTCGATTTTTATTCTGCTGAAATGATATTTCATTTGGAGGAAACGCTATTTCATTTGGAGGAATTGATAGTTCACTTGGAGGAATTGTTATTTCACTTTGATGAAATGTTATTTCACTTTGATGAAATGTTATTTCACTTTGATGAAGTTATATTTCACTTTGATGAAGTTATATTTCACTTTGATGAAATGTTATTTCACTTTGATGAAGTTATATTTCACTTTGATGAAATGTTATTTCACTTTGATGAAGTTATATTTCACTTTGATGAAATTATATTTCATTTTGATGAAATTATATTTCACTTTGATGAAATGTTATTTCATTTGGAGGAACTTCAATTGGAAAAGGTATAGTAGCAATATCAATCTTTAAGTAGCTACCAATTATAAGCTAGATAGGGTAAAGCAGGTAAATTGCGGTACACTAACTAACTGTGTCCTCTAACCACAGAAATATCATAGCTTCAAACAATAATAAAATATAGAATGCAATTCCGCTACTTCAGATATCCGAACAAATTTCAATAAAAATTCGAATCAAAAAGTTTTAGAAAAGTTCTTGCAAAGACTGCAATTGGACCGCAATTTACCTGTGGGACCCTAGGCAATGATTACAAACAAGTATTATTTACAATTTACGCCACTTTGTACCCGTTAAAATTTTTCATTTCGAGTATTATTGCACATATGTAAAGTTACCATATAATATAATAAGGAAGTTCAAGTAAGTTATAGTATTATACGATATATAGTGTATATTTGTTCAATCCAGTAAAGCACGGTCACGAATTTCCGGCTTGAACTAGCACCCTAGTCACGAATTCTTAGGGTTTTAGTCATCAAACCTAGCAGGGGGTTATCGAAATTCCCCTGTCTATAATTTCTCTTAGTAAAGAAGAATTTCACTGAGTGAAATTTGGAAAGAGACTCTATAGGCATAGCTAAGCCTATAGCTAGTTAGTAGTAAACTGGTAGTCACCAATTTGTGACGAAAATTTTAAGAGAGTTGAATAGTTACTAGATATAGGGTCAAGCAGGTAAATTGCGGCACGCTAACTAACTGCGGCCTCTAACAAAAGAAACATCATGGTTTCAAAACACACGTTAAAAAATAATATTAATAAATTATATTATTCACCGCGCTTCTTTTGATATCAATGCAACATTTCAATGTAATTTGGGAGCTGCAATTTACCTATGTGACCCTATCGTATTTTTGAGATATCCAGTTTAAGCACGGTCACGAATTTCCGGCTTTATCTATTCTAACTAGTAACTCTAGTCACGAATTCTTAGAGTTTTAGTCATCAATCCTAGCAGGGGGTTATCGAAATTCCCCTGTCTATAATTTTTCTCTTACTAGAGAAGAATTTCACAATGTGAAATTTGGAAAGAGACTCTATAGTCATAGCTAAGCCTATAGCTAGTTAGTAGTTAACTGGTTAGTAGTCACCGTAAATTTGGGACGAAAATATTAAGCGAGTTAGTTATACACGATATAGCGTATATTTGCAGTGTAAGCACGGTCTCGAATTACCGGCCTCGAACTAACTAACTAGATTTACCCTAGTCACGAATTTCTAGGGTTTGTCTTCGGTCCAGCAGGGGGTTATCGAAATTCCCCTGTCTGTGAAATTATTGGTAAGAGACTATATGCATACAACCTATAACTAGTTAGTAGTTAACTGGCTAACTTAAAAACTATCAGCAAGGCCTGTTTTCAAGTACCACGCAAGATAGGTAATTTTTTTTTTAATTTATAATAACGAGCAAAAGTGGCTAAAATTGTATATCCTATAGAACTAAAAGAAAAGCTATAATAAAAACACTTATCTGTATACGAGAACATCTAGGCTTGTGCACGCACAACTAGACTTCAAGCCTAGGGGAGCAGGAAAAAACACACACATGTTAACGCGCCGAATGCAAATGGCGAACTGAATGCTTAAGTTAACGGCCGATGCAGGTGGACATCTCTTAAGTTGGCACCTCTGGAACACTCCAGAATGAACAAGAATGGCGATAAGTAATTTCATATATAAGTTCCTAGTTCGACTAAACTACAGTGGCGCATAGCCGCATACTCACTGTATAAACGAAAGACAATATAAGATAGACGCTCAACTTGATAGGGCACATGCAAGAACAATAACAACCAATGAGAAGCGATCAGTAGCATACGTCACACCAAACAATATTTAACGTACTAACCCCCCTCCCACCTTGAAATTCACAGGATATTCATTAGTCTTAACTTGTGAAGTCGTTATAAATATAAATATCCTCTACTGATTAGGGATCAGAGAACTAATAACTTTATCAAAGTTTATAAGATCGCACATGTGGTTCAATTTAGCAGTCTGAATATAATCTACCCCTATTAACGAAAAATATTCCTCAATAGGTATACCAAGCGAGTATAAACAATGTAGGTACCATATTGTCTTTTGACGACACTAAGATTACCGCTGATTGGCTAGAAGTGCTGACGTCAGTGCAAACATGTTCTGTCTTTTTTAAAATGGAGTTGAGCGTCTATCTTTTATTGTCTTTGTATAAATAATATTAGGGGGCAGTCCAATTGTGTTATAATGTGATGCGTGACGTCATATATTTTGAATCAATCAGCGACTCTATGTGTTACGTGATTGTCAGGAGTGAAATAGAAAATGTGTAAGTTTCTATATATACCTCTGATGAGTTCTATGAATCTAAAATGCAAATAGACATCTGCTCATAATCTGTGCACAAATAAATAATTATTTTCGGTTACATTTTTGCGAGTTTTGGAGTGAAATGGAAAAGCTCCAATTTGAGCAATTTTTTAAGAAATGTAGTAACATTTTATTTCTTGATAAGATCATTCACGCTACTGCCCTACTACTACTGCCTGTTTCGTAATTTTAATTAAATTAAATATATTTCCAGTAGTTAAATCAACTCATAACAATTTTCACAGAGAACATTACAGTGTTAGATTTTCCTGCGAGCAACGTCACGCTCCACAGTGTCATCTGCAACGCTAATGGTTGGTTCAATTTGGTATTGTTGGACTTAAGGGGCCTTTACACGAGCACTTGTCAGTGCCACTATTCACCACACTGCCCCCCAAATAACTCAGCGCCTTTACATGAGCAGAATGTGCTTTGGTGGGCATTGACACTATAGTATCGTGGTTAGCATCTAATATGCTATTAAAGACTAACGCTGTTAGTGTTTTATCTTTATGATCTTTAGATTTTATTTTCCATAGGCTTGTGGAGTTAAATTATTTTCCATGGGCAACCCCCAATGAAAGGGGGATGTTGATTGTCTGGCAATCGCTACTGACAGACAGTGGCACTTTGTGGTGAGCGTTCGCTTCGTCACCACCAAGTTTTGCGAAGAAGAGTGGGTCAAGTAGCAAAGTGGGCGTGGCATAGAGCATTGTCACCACAAAGTGGCACTTATCGTGTGAAGGCCCCTTTACTCTCGACATATTTGATATGCGCATACTTATAGTTATATTTAAACATTATAAATGCAGTGTTTCAATAGCTTATAGTTAGTTACGTTTCATTGTGTAAAATTAATGGAATTATGAATAAAAAGGTCATATCGGTTAATTTTTTTCCTAGACCCTGATTTTTTAAAGAAAATTCTGATTTTTTAGGGCAAATTATCCTGAAAATCAAAGTCACTCATGGCAACCATGGAAGTACTAGTAGGAGGAAGGGGTGTAACGACTAACCAACAACGTATAAGCGTGACCATCATGTTAGCACCTTAGTGACGTCACCCGTGACGTCACTCAGCGCATCAGTCAAGAGAGCTTCCTTGTCTCTCTGCGCGTCAGTCAAATGAGCTTCCTTGGCGTACAATATTACATTAAATACTTTTGAGGAATATTACTTCAATTAAGTTTATTTAACTCTACAACTAAAAATATTTATTCAAGTAGGTGATCTGAGGTACAAAGTAAAAATAATATTTATTTATTTATTAAATAATTTTAGAGTTTCTATTCTTCGAAAACTCAAGTTTGTAGTAGGGTAGGTAAGTACTTAATTATCAGTCAGTTCCACATTTTCGGTCATATAAGATGACACAATATAAAAATAATTATTTCACTAGGATTGGTTGAGTAAAAACAACCAACCTGGTTTTGCAGAAGTAGTGCATAGAACTCTGTAATAATAATACTTTTAATATTGTGTTTACTTGCATGACTGAAAATGTAGTACTGACCGATAATTCGTAATTTACCCTAGTAAACAGCTGATGTGTACTCGCACACTACTCAGCAAAATACTTTAGGTATTTGATCATTTTACTTAATAATTATTTATCTTATGGCATTTAATTGATGTAAGAAGATTGATTGATGAATATTTAAGCAACAGATGCAATGTTAATGACTTAAAGAAGCGTTAGGCGGAGCATGCGCAAGGTACGTCCGCTCTACCTCGTGACTGAAATAACACTAACATGTTAACATGAACCGTTACTCAGTCAGGTCTGAGAGAGACGCACACACGTGTACTCTCCCTCGTTTCTAAATCTACGCTAAGAAGCTAACACGATTGTAACCGCTTTGAACGGCTTGGTTAGCCGCCTGATGGCAACACCAAAGACAATATAAGATAGACGCTCAACTTCATTTTATTAAATACAGAGCATGTTAGCACTGACTTCAGAACTCTCACGCAATTTCTAGCCAATCAGCGTTAATGTATACCTCAACTTAGCTTCATCAAAGACAATATGGTACCTAGGGGGTACGGTCACGAGCCCCCAACCCCCTCCCTGTTTTTTAATCCTTATTTACCTAGTTAAACAAATGAAGAACTACTTAGATAGAAATAACTGAGAGTTGCTAATGTAGTTTGTTGTTTCAGCTGGTTTGTTGTTCTGCACACTTCATGATTGTTTAATGACCTGGCAGGGGGTTATATATATGTAAAATATACATATATTTTATGTCTAATCAGTAATGAACTACAAAAGTGTCAATAAGGATTAAATAATATAGGTAAATAAGGATTTAAAAACAGGGGGGCTTATGACCTACACCCGGTACCTAGATAGGTTAATACTTGTTATCATACAATTCAAAGATTTCAAGATTTTTACGAATTTCACTCTTATTTCTTAAAATATAGTGCTATTTTATCTAACATATTTAAATCACAGAATAAACTTAAGAATAGGGAAACAGGACAATTATATATTCTGAACCAATCAGCGGCGCGAGGTATCACGTGATCATGAGGATTGTGAAAGAAAATAAGTTAGTTTTTAGGCAAATAGTCATAAATTCATATTCTTCAAATGAACTAGATAATTATTTCTAGTTACATTTTTTATCGTTGTTGGGGGTTCGAAGCGAAGAAGACTAACTTTAATTTTGCCAGAAGTAAAGTTATCTTGGTAACCCATTTACGACGCTCGGTGCGCTTTCGCACCACAAAATATGTGTTAACATTTTGCGACCTGTGCCACTGTAGTTTCAGCCTACTGCAACATAGCTATGTTATTTCGAATGTTGTCACGTGTATCATTCTTCTACGCGACGTACAACCATCGCAATGACTGATTTAATTTACCCAATTTTCTTAAAAACATTGCTTCGCAGAAAAACCGATATATATTCATATCAATGGGTAACAGATTGAGTTACAACATTGTATCTACTTAATTTTGGTTTTGATAAGGTGTTTGATTCGAAATAAGAACCGTTCGTAAATATAGAAAACGGAGACAGTTTTTTGTGATTATTTAACGGTAACTAAAAAACATCAAAATTATAATCCAGATGAGGTTATTAGAAGCAATTGGTTCAGAAATTCAACATGTCCTATTCTGACGTGCCCGAAATTGTAGAACCAATCAATAACTTGGAACTTAGTACCCTACTACCAAAAATATTTCATAGAGCATAAAATTGCGGTTTGTTAAATGTAGCACAATAATTATAGAAATCTAAGTATTTATTAATTACTCGCCTATACTGAGTGAGAGTTAAGCTATGGATGGATTTTAAAACATTTAATAAATGCATGACTTTAAACTTTTTCATCACAGTCACGGACAATGAAAGACTGTATATTATAATATTATTATTGATATGCTTATATACCGTGTAGTACTCTAATACAGTGGTCGGCAACCTTAGTGTCGTCGCGGACCGGTAAACGTTCAAAAATATTCTTGCGGCCCGGCGTTATGAATGTAGCTTATAGTTTTGGGTAGGCCAAAATTCGTTCACTTCTAAGTGGCTACTGCTTTCTTATGATACCAAAACGAGATAATATAATATTATGTTTTATATAAACATTCCTTTTAAAATAATCTAGTACAATAAATAGCAATAATACTCAGGTAAAAATAATTTCATAACTCATAACTCAATCAGCTAAAAAAGAAGGATCACCTGTAGAATCTGCACCACTATCCAGTTTAGGGTACGGATTATACAGGAGGAAAACCATTGGGGTGCGGATTATACAGGAGTGAAATCATTGGGGTGCGGATTATACAGGAGTGAAATCATTGGGGTGCGGATTATACAGGAGTGAAATCATTGGGGTGCGGATTATACAGGAGTGAAATCATTGGGGTGCGGATTATACAGGAGTGAAACCATTGGGGTGCGGATTGTACAGGAGTGAAGCCATTGGGGTGCGGATTGTACAGGAGTGAAACCATTGGGTGCGGATTGTACAGGACTGAAGTATATAATCATTTTAATGGTATTTGACTCAGAAAATTTAAACTTGCTTACCAATCTTGTATTATCTATTTATGTGAGGTCACACTTCTATTTATAAATTGATTGTTGAATATTCTTCCGCGGCCCGGAATCCGACCACTGTTCTAATAACTCTAAAACAAATTTTCTTTCTATATAATATAATCGAGGAGTGACAATTATAAAATTTCTTGTTACTTTAATTCGTTTTAGTTACCGTTTGTTAACTAAACTGAGTCGTGATTTTGTAACTAAAGCGGGGGATGCCTGTATTGAATTCGACGCATTAAATTTTCTTTCACATGTATTTGAAAAAAATATTTTCTTGATGGTTCGTTTTCGCACCAACCGGAACTACATGTATGCATAAACACTTAGTCTAATTTCACTTCAGAAGCAAACAATACATTTTTCAAAATGATATCAACCATATATTCTGAATTCTTTCAACTTTATTAGACACCACACATTTTGGTATCTATTTATGTACTTTCAACATGAAAATATATTATGGCTCTGATGTGTTATGCACTATTTTACTGATACATTATCTTCTTGTTGAAAGTATCTGCTTTTAAAAATGTATCTACGTATATGTCTAAGATATTTTCTCTTAGTCTAGCTAATTAGATTTAATTTTCGAGGGGCCTCTATTTATTGGAAATAATTAAAAACTTCAAAAATATGAAGAACTTGAGAATATAGTGGAAGCTCCCAAGAAAATGATGTGATAAAACAAGTAGAAGTGAACCTACTTATTTGAAGTTGAATTTACTTATAATCTGACGATGACCAGATATGTGGTAAGGAAACTGATGGTGATACTACTGACAATTTACATGATATCGAATAAATCTTGAGACTTACGTTAACAGTAATGCGATAATATTACAACATCAAATGACAAAACAACAACATCTATAAAAAAAACTGAAAGTAGAAAATGAAAGAGCGTCAATCTGTCAACGACAAAAATACTTCAGTTGAAGTTGTCCAAATTCTTTCAGTTGCCCAGTATTATAATGAAATACAACACTAATGTGGGTTGAGTCAACAGGCTTGACCAAAATGTATCACAATATCGAACCAGAATCGAAGGAAAATAGTGGTATTTTCAAATTATTAGTTTATTGCCAATCTGTAGAATGTTTCCATGAATAATGTGCGGATATTTGCTTGAAGAGGGAGTTACAAACAAGACTTGCTTTGTTTTATAAGATCATTAGCTCAAGAATGGTTCAAGTTGCCTACAAGGAAAAGTCTGACGACCAAGTTCACTTATACACTCTAATAATGTTACATCACATCAACGATATGACAATTCAGGTCATAACATTATGAAGAATAACCATTTGCTTAGATGCAACCAGTGCAAAAGATGTACCCTATATTACTCCCAAGATATGCAATCTGGATAAAAAGTGTATACAATAGCATATCACGTACGGATTGACTGTACAGTTGTCAATATGTGCTTCAATTGGAGTTTAAAAACACATATTGGTTATAGTACATAAATAAATTGAAATTAAATGTCATGAATTAATTTTGTAGATGAGGTAACACATATATTAACACTTTTATTTTCTAACTGGGTTTTAAACTTATTTTTTATTTGTCTGAATCACTTTTCTTAAATTAGGCTTTAAAATTTGATAATTTTTTCCCTACCTAAATATATTTGATAAATTGTTAATATTGATTAATTAAACTATTAATTTTTATCTCTAATAGGTTCTATATGTGGTTACAGCTCTTTATTTATTTAGAAAAGCAATTCTTTTAGTGACTATTTGAATATAATAAATCTACTTCCTAATAATTTCTAAATCTACATTTTACTCTTAAAGGTCCTTTCCACTCTAAATTTTGAAAATTCTGGAATTGCATTAAATATGTAGAGCTAAGGTTATATAACATACAACAGTAAACAGAATTTAAATCGATCAAGTATTCTGTTCACAATTAATTATATAAGAAATATTCGCATTTTGCTCATTTTTATTCTGAGATTCATAAAAAAAGTCTGCATAATTGAGTAGGTATGTTCGTTCGTATACACATAGTTCATCCTATTCAAATACTGTGTTTTCAAATGAGCAGTTCTCTAGATAGGAAAAATGTTATGATATATGAAAACTATTAGTAAGAAATACTTAATTAGGTACTAGGATTCTTTATATGGATCCATTATCTTGGAATAAGCTTTGTTATTGTTTTGAATTTGTCGGATCTAGTTATCCTATCGCACATGCGGGCTTATTCTTTGCTTGAAATTCAGAGGGGTAGGAGAAAGCATGGTAACAAATCTTAAATTACATATTGTAATAAAACTATAGAACCAAATTTGAAATGGTTTGCAGTTTTATTATCAGTAACATTAGTTCTAATGAATAGAGAAATAAAAAAATATAGAGTGGAGGGGACCTTTAATGATTGCATCAATAATTGTTCCAGTAAAAAAATTCAGTGACAAAAGATATGCATTGTAAATTAATATTTTAAAATTCGATAATCTATTTAAGTACTTTCTATTTAAATTAATACACAAGGGACTATTCTAAGTGGAAGACCTTTTCAAAGTATATTTTGATGTCCACATCAATTTCAAACTTTCAAGAATTATTACCATTAACTTAGAATGTTATTCTTAATTAATTTTAATAAACCTTTTTATATTAAAATTTAACTTTTGCTAATTAATTGGTTTCATTATATTTTTAATGAACCAATTGTGTGTAATTTCAATCTATTCATTATACTATATGTAGTTTCATTCTTCATACAGGAAACAAGACAAATAAGTCCTGATTTACATTATAAAAACATCCGAGTCTTACAATTAAAAGATAAATTCATTAATTTCTATATTGATAATAGTTGAATCTTCAAGTATTTTAAAATTGAATTTGAGTGAAAATGATTAATCTGTACATTAGAAATAATTTTGCAGCTTTTAGTTTAAATCTTTCGCACCACGTAAAGGTAGCTGCTTTAGCGAAAGATTTTAGCGAGAACAAGATCTCTCAGGGAATTTCAACCCAATCAGTTTCGTGCTTCACCGAATCATACGGAGAAGGTTTCCGTAACCAGATGCCATGATCCGTTCTTCTGAAACTGTCCTGCAACAAGGACAATTAAAGTTTCTGTTCCGTGCGAACCATTCCTCGATACGCTGTATGCAGAACACGTGGGTACAACCTGAGAGTACTGTTAGCTCTGAAGTTGGCTCATCTTCTCGAATTCAGACTGGACAGGAATGAGCGATGGTTAGGTCGACAGCTCCAAATCCTGACAGAAGATGGACTGACCATTTTCAAGAATGACGAATGAAAGATGGTTGAATTGACAACACCTTCTTTCCTGACTTAGCGAATCTTGAAAGAGTCCTGCGCAGTGTTCCAAAAGAGTCTAAACTTGAACTCGTCTCTTGGAGATGCATCTAAGCCGTGACTAGATCCATCTTGGTCCCTGATGAATCAGTTACTACGTCCTCAGACAGTAGTTGCGGTAGTAGTGATTCCGCTCGATGTTTTTCTTCATATCCTGTAGAATAGAAGTGATTCCCCGGCTTAATCTGCAGAAACTAGCAGACTCAAAGCATAAATCGTC